>JADRCD010218815.1:0-48154 GCA_019843815.1 Montemys delectorum
GAGGAAGCAAGAGAGAGAGGGGAGGGAAGAAGAGAGAGGGGAAGCAAAAGAGAGAGGAGGGGGCAAAACCACCCCTTTTTATTGTATGGGGTGTGGCATGCCTGGCTTGTGGTCAGATGACTATGTGTAAGGTCCAGCTAGAATGCTGGGAGTTGGAGGCAGTGTCTGCCTGATAGAGCACACATCTCCTGCAGGGGCAGCTGTGAGAGGTCTGGGCTGAAATCTGAGCCATGGTCTCAGGAGCAATTCACTGAACACCTTCCGTCCCTTTGAGCAAATGCTCAGTAGGTCTCCGGGGTTCTAAGTGGCTCTACTCTACTGGACTCTGGCTGCCAGAACTGCCCCACACTTTCCTGGTTATCTGATTAAAGGAGATAAAAATACTATTTCATATTGATGTTATTAGATGTTCATAATTTAAAATATTAAAGTGCAGAAGAAAATATGCTATTTAATTCATATGCAGCAAATAAAATTTTTAAGGAAGCTTTTTGGGGAAAATTGTTTTCTGATCAATGATATTGAAGGGTACTCTTCATAAAATTATGATCTAAATGTTTATCACAAACACTACAGTTTTTTGTCATCTTGTATTTTGCACAATGGTTTTCACTTTTGAAGAAGCCATGATGTTGCAAACAAATATCTGCTTTTTGTCATTTTATTATCAGTAGAAATTGTTTACACATGGAAGTAATTGTCTTCTTGATAGAGTGAACACTTTTGTTATGATCATGGTATTATTAGTGTATTTATATATTTATAATTGATTTGGAACCAAGTAAATGCTCTGAAATGCAAAACTGCTCTTCATCCATATCAATTCTCTACTTCTACTCTCCTTATATAGTTAACATCACAATAAAACACCAAAATAGCATGACAAACAAACCAAACATATATCTTTGAAAACAGTTTGCTTCTATGAATAATAATGCACAGTCATAGTCTCCATTAGCGTCATCTACTACAGAACAAACAGACCACTGAATTACAAAGAATAGGTGTTTTCTTTTAATTTTTTTTCTTTTGGTTTAGGTGTGTGTGTGTGTGTGTGTGTGTGTGTGTGTGTGTGTGTGTGTGTGCACCTGAGTGAGAAATATCATTTCATTATAAATAGATAGAAAAACATTTAGCTGAAGAAAGACAGAGATGAAAGAAAGAAAGGAGAGACAGAGAAAGAGAAGAGAAAGAGAGAAAGAATGAGAGAGAGAGAGAGAGAGAGAGAGAGAGAGAGAGAGAGAGAGAGAGAGAGAGAGAGAACTGGGGGGAGTTTTCTGATGGTTACATAGATTGTCTCCATGTTTAGCTAGTGTAACTTGCACTGTTGATACTTTGTGATTTGGGATCATTGAGTTTTTGATTATAAATGCTACCTGAATAGCAATGCTTTGACTGCCTGATATCTGGCAGTGCTCCACAGAACAATGCAGAAAGTAAAACTCATAAATTAAATTTTCGTTTGTTGTACTATAATCTAGCTTCACCAAATAACCAAATAAGCTATAGAGAACAGAGTTAAAACTAGGGGTAGATTGTTCTATATATAGATAATGCATTATATATTTACATTATAGAGTCATACTGTATTCTTACGCATTTATTATGTTAACATATATTATATACCATAGAATATATTTTACATTATATAATTACATGTTTATATTATATATATTATTAGTGTATTGAACATAAGTCTTGGAAATCTCTTTTCAAGACAAAATTTTCTCCTTTTACTTGAAAAATTCTACAGCTGTAAACAGAAAATCAAAGCTTATGTAAGTTACTATTCTTCACTGTGCAAAAACCTTTTAATGGATTGTGTCTTTTCCTCTGCTTCTTCTTTCCTCACCATCCTTTTGCTTCTCCATAACTATCATATGTTAGAATATATACCAGTTATTTTTAGAAATGAAAGTTGAAACGGGATGTGAAATACCAAAGAACTTAGAATTAAGTGAATGAGGAAGAGAAGTAAATGTGTTGTTCCTCAAAGAGAGTGGTTTTTCAACCCATGAGTTATGGTCCTTTAGTAAAAAGTATTTAAAGTCCTACCCCAGGGTTTCTACCCTGCCTTTGGTTATTGAGTTCCTGGAAGACATACTCCCACAGCCTTTATTTTTTCAATATGCATTATGAAGAACAATAGCTGGGCATCTGCTATACTCCATGCTGTTAGAATCTACTTTCTTGTCAATAACCCCGAATTATTACTTAACTATTTTCTATGTTCCATCTGGGCTGTTCTTAACTTCAATTGGACAGTCCTCATGGACACATTTTTATGACTCAGCTCACCCATGGTGGCTCTCTTTTCTCTTCTCCTGCACATTTTTATTCCATTCTATGGTGGCTTCTTCTTCCTCTTTTCCTCCTAGTGGTTCTCTCTCCCTGAGACTATGAAACCTCAATCCCACTTATGTCTCTTCTGCCCTGCTATTGGCTGAACGTCTTTATCCACCAATCAGAGTTAACTTGGGAGCAGGGACTAAGTGCAGACTCCAGTTCTTGGGGGTCAGCACTTAGCATTACAATAGACAATAAAAGAAAAAAAACCCTCAACAACTTAAGACCTTTACAAAACATATATATATATACATATATATATATATATGTATATATATATGTATATATATACATATATATATATATTTCATAACAGTAGCAAAATTACAGTTATTAAATTACAAAAAAAGTAATTTTATGGTTGAGGGTCTCCAAAACATGAGGAACTGCATTAAAATTTCACAACATTAGGAAGGATGAATACCATTGCTCTAACATGAATTGGAAGAGACAGGAAGAGAGAGAAATCACTGAAGAAAGACCACAGACTAAGATAGTATGCAAAAACAAGGAGTATTTATTCTGCAGAAACAACCAGCATGCAGGGGTCAACCATTCTTTGAAATTGTGACCCTGAAAAAGCACATGTTGGCCTTCTTGTAGGGAACTGGGGGATCACTCTAAAAGGATTAGGTAATCTAAAGTTTAATTAATGTGTGCTATGGAGTCACATTTGATCAGTGGTCTACATTCCTATGTCATGAGTCTTCAATCATGTGATGAAAAAGGGCTCTCTAGCACAGATGGCCCATTCTGAGATAAGGTATTTTCCCATTTTTGTGGTTATCCCCAGGCTGTTCTTTGGGAGAGGGTTTTATGATCTTGTTTTGGATTTTATGGTCTATTCTGAGAGCTGGTGTCTTATGATAAACTTTCTGGGACTTTTGGTCTTTTCCTGAAGCTGGTGCCCTATGGCCTTTTATGAAATCAAGATTGGTAAGACCTATCTGTGTACACTACGAAAGCCTTTTGGCATAGACGGGTACTAAGTTACTGACTTCTGCTGCAATTCCTGTTTGATTTCCACAAAGATGCATATATTACTGCAAACTGTTTTACACCAAATCCAGCTGTTAGCCCTTTCAAGCTAAGTTTAGAGATAGCAATTTAAAATTTGATCTCCAGTACTTATTTCAGTAGACTTGTCATATAATCTTTGATTTAACAATGTTTAGAAATGGAAACCTACAGTTTAATGGATAAGACACCATACTCTGTGAACATAAGCTTAGTAGTTGAGATTATCTGTTCTTTCTTACCTATATAACACAAGGGGCACTCACTCTGTGCTTAAGAGTCTTTATATTCTCATCTATAAAATAGAAATAGAATTAATGAGGTATGTAGGATGACGGAGTTAGTCTCTGTGGTGGCACTAATAATTAAGCAGGTCATATAGCATTTGGGCACACATGTTTCAATTCTTAAAATATGAATTATTTTTGGGGAGTAAATTAGATATGTAAAGCCTTTTATTATAAAATATTATTTATGAATATAGTATTTTATGATACTACTAACAACACAGTTGTCTAACAGTGAAACAGGCTTCTAAACGTGGCTTTTAGATTTATTTGGTTGATTATATGGGATACATGCATGAATGATTTCTTCACTTGTTTACCCACACACAAAAACTTGCCATGATTTTTCATATTCATAGCATTTTAATTATGGAACATTTTGGAAGTGATCACAAAAAATACCAGGTCCAATCAATAGACAGAATTCCATTGATTAATGTCATCAATCAACAGAAAGGAAAGTAGTACTGCTGTGACAGAGCTAACCTGTCACTAGAGCCAGGAAATACCTGACCCTCTGTAGGACGAGTGGAGAGAAAGCTGTAAAGTTATTTCTCTGAAGGTGAAATGAGCCAATTCAAGCCAGATTATATATATGTTTGTGTGGTTGGGGTGTGTGTGTGTATGTATGTGTTTGTGTGTATGTATGTATATACACCTATATATCCATGCATGTAGGTTTATTTGGAAACTGCTCTTGGACAGCAAAGGTCATTGGCCCCAAGAAAGGTCAGTGAAGTGGCCATGGGAAGGGAGATAGAGAGAGGAGAGAAAAGAAAAATTGAGTAAATGCATAGAAGGAGAAGAAAAAAGGTGGAAGAAGAGAGAGAGAAACAGAGAAGAAACTGAAATCATTGAATTATATATGGAAGAGCCTCTTGAGGAAGCGTAGTTCAACCCCTGGGTTGGAAAGTTCAGGGTTCCAGGAGGGGTATGCCACCATAGGGACTGAAGGGTGCTGGGAGAAGAATATGGAGGCCAGGTCTGCTTTGTTATGTAAAATATGCATAGCAGCCCCTGGTTCCAGAATCTGAATGTAAATATCTGACACATGTGCACTGTATGCCATTATGTCTGTCCATGTTTTTACTCGTGATGCCTGTCTCTTTTATTTCCAGATTCCTATAGTTATAGTAATACACATTCAGTCACACTCTTTCCTTTTGCCTTTGGCATAGCTTCTCCCCACTGGGGAAAATGAGCTCATTAGCTCATTTATGGTTAGGCTTCCTATCTAACTTTGAGTATCAGCTTATTCTATATCATTCTTAAATTATTATATTAGTACTGACATTATCAATATAGTTCATGAAATACTTTTGGGTGAGATTAATAGCCACACAGCTGGAAGATTAGACTGCCAAGTCATATACATAAGCTGAGAGTCTGTATTTATTTTTCTTAATATTTGGAAAGCATTGCAAAGACGTAGAGACTGAAATGTCCTCTGGCATTGAGGGGTGACATGCACTTTGGGAAATGTAAAAGCTGTGGTTTGACGGATGGAGAATGGAAAGAGCCTATTGTGAACCACTTGCAGAAGATCATGGATGCTCACATCAGCTGTGACTTTTGAGATCTCAGTATTTTTTTTGGAATCCAAGTGAAACAAATTGTGTTTCTTCTTAAGACTAAACTATGAAATGAGTCTTTTAAATGTTTTTTGATTACCATTTCTGAATCTAGGTTGAAGGTTCCAACTAAACTGGAAGAGAACACTGTTTATCTCATTGTCCTAGTGTGTCTAATGGGAGTTTTTAACTTGCTCTAAGACAACTGAAAAAAAAAATGTGACAACCTTTTCGGAGCCTTCTGAAGAGAATGATGGGTTAGGACCTATCTCTGTAGATTCAATGAAGAAGTCTTTGGATGACACAAACCCATACAGTGTATCAAATGACTATGTAGGTGTGTTTCTGTAGTTTCAATTGTTAATTGTTGTGGCTTGTAGCATGGGTTTCTGGCAGGATATTTGGTATTGTCATTTTTATGGACTGTTACCTTACTAGCCCAGAAAGAGGAAAAACCAAGCAGCAGTTAGGGAAGTCACATTGCCCTCAATTTGCCCAAAAACAACACTTAAAAATGGATAGGACAGAGTCTGGCTATTGTTTTGCTCAGAAGCTAGTCATCTGTGGAACTTCTCCCACTATGCTAATTGTTTTTTTGTTTGTTTTTGTTTTTTGTTTTTGTTGTTTGTGTGTTTTTGTTCTTTGTATGAGAAAGGAATGTGGCATTTGTAAAACAAAGAGTAAAGAGCTGGGGCAGAAAGAATCTGCCAACAGGCAGACCAAGGCAGAAGTGGGGCAGAGAGGTGAGATGGAGCTGATAAACTGGCAGGGAGAACCCCATGGAGAGACACAATGGTGAAGAACTAGGGTTAAATTAGAGGGAAGCCAGAGGGACTGCCCCAACAAAAGGCCAATAAGCCTTAAATTATATAGATGTTTCTACGTCTTAATTATTAAACCTCAAGTGGGATCCAGGAAAGCCTTGTAATGCAGAAGAGTCAGTGTTATAACCTGAGTTGGGTGCCCCACTCACGAAGAATCAGGAAGGAGGAGACTGCTACAAAAGCATGAGATTAATTTATTAATTGAAACTGGTATACCAGGGTCACTCTGTAATCGGGAACAGAGGATCCAGAGGAAGCAAAGCTTTGAGTATTTATACCATTTTGAGAAAAGGGTTACACAGCTTACAACATGGGCTGGTTACACTTTACTCTTTACAACATGAGCTAGTTACTTTTTATCTTTAGTTCCTATTGACTTTTCTCCTCCCAGTTAGGATAAGACCCCTGTGACATGCAGGTGGGGTGGGGGAGATCTGCTCTCCCAAGGGATGTCTCTTGGAAGCCTGCATTCCTTGGGGATGAGTGTTTTCTTTGTAAACTCTCTTAAAAACCCTTTTGTTAAGGATAAGTGGACTTCCTTGTTTTCTGGTATTTTTATGGTGTATCTCCATTTTCTATATTACTACATCAGGGGAAGCCATTTCTCTTCTGGAGAAAGTAAAAAAGGAAGAACATTGGAAATGTACATTGTGGGAGAAGAGAACAGTGACAGCACAAAGAAACTAGGCAAGCCACACACAAATCTAGCAGCACAGTTGTCCATTGGGTGTAGGAGAAAGTAGTCAGGTATTTCCAGGTAACCCTGTACAAATGGAATGATCAGCCCTACCCACAAGCCCCCAGCTCTCACACACCTCAAGTCCTCTTACAGACTCTACTGAGCCAATAACTTCTTTGGTGGAATGTGACAACAGTGAGAAGGCCTATTTTGCCACTCTTCTCCACTTTGAAACTGTGCCTAGACATCATCTAGAGAGAAATTATTGTTTAAAACTGAACTATTTAAAGCATGTAATCACATCTGAAATTCTAGTGCTTAGGAACCTTATGCAGGAGGATCACGTGTTCTGCCACATATTGAAGCTAGCCTGGGTATGTGAGATCTTGACCCAAAGACATAAAAAGGCCCAAATTCACCTAATAGAGAGCCAGGGTGAAAGACAGCAACATATGAAACACTCATACAGTCTATGAAGGTTCAGTACAAACTGGGAAACAAAAATGCAGGTTGACTAGAGAACTCTGCTTTGGCAGGTCAGGGTACGAAGATAGCTTCATCTTCGGTGGCATCATTTACTGAGAATGCCTTTGGAATTTGATATCCTTGGCCTGAAGTCAGCAGTAGGTCAACCTTGGGTGTCACATCTCTGCCATTTCCTATACTACTGTAGCTCTGAAAAGTGTGAACCTATAGCAAAGACAGTTTCACCTCCCATAGCCATATCTACCCTGTACAGTGACTGATGTGTAGGTTCATGTGAAAGGAGAAGGGGAAGAGAGAGAGGGTGAGGGAGAGAAAGAGCGATATCTTTTTAGCTCTATGTTTGTTTCTTTGACTCTAAATGCACTTTGGAGGCAAGGCATCTTGTAGATAGAACATTATCTCCCTTGAGAATAGAAACTGGGATGAGTCAGGAGTTTAAATGGGAGAAACTGGTGTGCTGAAGATTTCTTTCTCTCACACATGCAGAGCCTGAGTTTTTATGTTAATCTCTCTCTCTCTCTCTCTCTCTCTCTCTCTCTCTCTCTCTCTCTCTGTGTGTGTGTGTGTGTGTGTGTGTGTGTGTGTATGTAAGACATGGGACTAGAAAGCAGACTACGAGAGGGCAAGAAGTCTTAAGGAACCAATGGACAGCAAGAAATGAGATTGAAGAGTACAAGTGACATGGAGGAAGAATAGTGGTTACAAGGGCAAGGAACAGAGGTTAGAGAAGGGGACCAGCTGGGGCTGTGGCAGTACATGGACTGCTGCTATAAAGGATAAACAAAGAAACATAACCTGAAACCCACTCCTCTGTGTGCTAATCTATAAAAAAGCCAAAATGTTAAAATGAATTTTCAAATATTGAAATTTATAAAAATCTCGATCTCTGCTTTACTTGAATTGTTCACTTTAAAAAAAAATTAAGTCAATCACAAAAGAGAAATCTTAAGCTAGAAATGAAATGCATGTCAGCAAATCTGAAAATTTAGATTCTGGGTTTTCCATAGTATGAAGACTTGGGAATAACGATTGTTTGATCTTCGATGTGACTTGATGTAGATAATCCTTCAAAAGGGAGAATAAACAGGAAGCCATGCCAGTAAATGGGGAAGAGATGGAGTTGGACCTAAATTGACTTCAAGTATGCACAGTGTAGCTCTCAGATGCTTCAAATTCTCAAAGATAGACAGGATTCCTGGCAAATGACCTCTATTACTTTTTGGGTTCCTTATTAATTTGTTCTGTTTGCTTTCACTTTCTTTTTGGATTATTATAAACCATCCTTTAAACTAAGCAAGCATTGCATTTAACAAACAGTTAAACATCTTTGTATGGTAATTTGACAATATGAAACAATGTCCTCCTCCACCTCCTCCTCCTCCTCCTCCTCCTCCTCCTCCTCCTCCTCCTCCTCCTCCTCCTCCTCTTCCTGAGAGGATCTTACATATTTTTGGGATGGATTCAAATTCTCTAGCTAGCCAAATAGGAGCATGCATTTCTAATCTTCTTGGAGTTTAGGCATGTGCCCCTTGCCTAGTTTATATAGTACCAAGGGTCAAATCTAGGGATTCTGCAGTGTAGGTAATCACATATTGGTCAGCTCTCTCCAATTTGTATTGTGAATATTCTCTCTGCCAACTGATTTTATTAATTCCAAAAACTAATCCACAACAGAATTATTTTATCAAATTTAAGATGTAGAAATTTTCACATTTTGAAAAATTAAAAGTTATATATTTCACACTGTAATTGTGTATGCATACTTATTTTTATTGTTATTTTTTTTTAAAAAAAAAGTACCTTCAAAATTGTAACTGTGGTTGGATATTGAGGACATAGAAATAAAACATTGTGCAATTGTGTAAGCAGCTATGTGTGAAGGTATAGTATTGGAGGAGGAAGCCCATACAAGAACACAGAATAAGCACTTTTTTCCAAATAATAGTACAATTTTTTTTATTCTTTCTTTCTTCCTTTCTTCATGTCTCTACTTCTACAAAAAAAAAAAAATCCCTATTCCTGGAGATGTCACCCAAAAATCTGGCTGCCTAAACTAGACCTGAAAAAAATGATGACACTTTGGGCCTGGAGAGATGGATCTACAGTTAAAGGTGCTAGCTGTTTTTCCAGAGGTCCTAAGGTCAATTCCTAATATATACATGGCATCTTGCAGGTATCTAAACTGTAATCTTATGCAATTCAAACCCCTCTTCTGGTATGTAAACACATACATGCAGACAAAGCACCTATAATTATACCTAAATAAACAAGTAAATTAAAAGCCAGTTAATGCAGAGGCAGAGGCAGGCTGACCTCTGAGTTTAAGGGCAGTCTGGTTTACATAGCATGTACCAGGACAGCCAGAGCTACCCAGAGAAACCCTATTTGGAAAAAAATTAATTGCTAAAGCAGAATGTACAAAAGTCCAGAGTGAACCAAACGGAGACAAAGAACTATGGGCAACTGGGAAATGCTGGGAACTGGAGGACTCATCTTCTCTAGAGAAAACTACACTGCCAAAATTGATTAGCCAATACCAAGTGGGAAGACCAGAGATCATATACATTCATGTAACATTATACAGAATGAGACAGGCATATATGTGTCAGTTACCTGCATACAGTTCAAGAAAAAGAGAAGGCAGAGTAGTTCACTGAGGAGTTAGAGGGTGATATAATAATACAATAATTTCTTAAAAAAATATCAAAGTAATTAAAAATTAGATTCTTATATACTATCATGTTTGTCTACTTTTCAATCTGTCTTCAAGTTCAGTATGTCCTATGTCTAACTGCAGTAAACACCTGTTGGCTCCTCTCAGCTTAGTTCCTCACTAGGTAATATTCTAAGTCACTCAACAGAGTAGAAGCAAAGTCTGAGCCTTCTTAGGTAGCTGCATATAACCAGTGACTTTATAACCATATAACTACTCCCTTCCCTTTCTGCAGGTTTGAACATTAAATGGCCATTTTAGCTCTGTGTCACTGCAGAATCTTGGCAGAAATTTCTGTCATTACAAAATTGAGAATAGCCTCTTGGCGAAATCAGTGTGTTCTGGAAATACCTGGTTTGTTATAACTATGAACTCATAGCCATTGTGGCTACCTGAAGAGTTATGCCATTCTACTTTCTATGTGGATAAGGGAGCAGTTGATGATTGTTGAGGGAGAAAGTCTGTTTCTTCAGGCACATATCTTCTAGTAGGCTGCCTTGCTCCATAGGGCTCTAGCCCATATCTTGTAGTGCTAATTAGAATCAATAAGATAGATAGATAGATAGATAGATAGATAGATAGATAGATAGATAGATAACATGAAGTTGGGGGTATGGAAGGATTAGGAACTAAGGAATGAAGTATAGATTTAATCAAAATATAATTTACATATGAATGAAATTCTCAAGGAATAAATAGATTAGAAAAATATGTAATTTAAAATCAGAGAAATAAAAGAAAGCGATTGGGGAGATGATACAAGCCTTCTCAAAAGCCTTGGTTTAAACATTGTACATGATATTTTAGTTCACACTGGTTTGGAACCAGAATATCAACCTAGTTCCAGGAAGGAATCAAAATTGATTTCAATATACATTACTTAATAACAAATGAAGGGCTTTGAAACCAATATCAACTGCATATACAGTATATTCATTACCAGCAGGATACAAATGAATGTTCTTCTAAGATGGAGGGTCAATTAAATAATTATTTACATACTGCTGCTCAATCATACTGAAATGAACACAAATGAATGAACACTTTAAACTGAAGCTCACAGATGGTCACAGCCTTGTACCAGTGCTTTGTAGTTATGCAATACAAACTTTTGAAATGTTGGAAAAGGCCTTAAGACCCAATGAGCATCTTTCTATTGTAAGCACAACATAAATATCTGTCCTAAAACTCCCGTTAACAGCTTCTATTTTCTAGGCTGAGAACTGAGAACTGAGAACTAGAAAATACCTTTGTAGGGGGAAGTGTCTATTTGGAAATTGACAAATGGAACTTCATTTGCAACAAATAGATGATTAGTCAGTAAAATATTGGAGGTGAAGTATCATTAAGGGGAATTGGATCTTTCTGAAAATCGTGCTTTAAAATATCTAAAAACACTGGTATCACTGCTAACAGATGATTCAGGCATACATAAAAGATACTTGAGAAATAATTTTTATTGGAAAGATTAATGGATGAATAATAAAATACTGAGCCACTGGTAAAATTATAAATATTTATTCCATAGAAATTATGATATTTCCAATAATGGATAGAAGAATTATTTAGTAAATGTTGATAAGCTAATTTGTTATTTGCCTAGAGAAATAAGTATGTGCAGTATTAGAAGCAACCAGCACCAATTAATTTTTAATAAATATTTTATGTTAAGCAAATGAACAAAATCACAAGCTATTAGAAAAAACTGAGAGGATTATTTTGTTCATCTTTGCCCCCTTGTATTAGAAGATAGATTTTAGAAAGGTTAATTTCTATCAAAATCGTGAAAAAATAAAGAAAGAAACTTACTGAGTAATTGAATCGAGGCCTATAAATAGTTGATCCAACTGGATGCTTGCTTTCTGTATTGCACACTTCCTAGGAGAGCTAAACTCATTAGCTACTAGGCTCAGATTAAAATTTTATACATTCATATCCATAGAGACATAATATAAGGATTAAATCAAAAGCTAATTAAACTTGCAATCCACAAAACACTATTTTCTATTTTCAAAAAAATCTCTAATAATCACAATTCCACAGCATTAGAATGAGATAGTCCCAGGGTTTAGAATACACTCCACTTTCAAAATGTCAAACTAAAATCTAATTTGGCATTAATTGAACCTTTGCCAATATTCTTCTTAGAGTAGTATGAGAACAATTCTATAGAGATGAATTTTATAAAATATTTTCATTGTGTTTCAGGTGACAAAAGTGTACATTTTTAAAGAAACATTAAATTATTTTAACTCGTCATACTTTTCCTCAAGAGATTATGTATAATATATGACAGTGTCTAAAGGAGGAACTGTACTCAGGCACTATAATCTATCACAAAATCTTAACTATTTTCTGGGAATAAGTGACAGAGTTCTGAAACACCTCTTTCTGAGGTGGAGAGGTGCCATGTGTTTGATACCCTGCCCTGTTCTCCATCCCCATTGGTATACTCTCATCCCAGGTGGGATTAGTTCTTGTTACTGACTGGGCATTTCCAAACCTCCTGGAGCTAGCACACTCTCCCCTCCAATATTCCTCAATTATTACGTCTAATATCTATATCTATCTTTGATAATCCAGAGCAAATTGGGGCCACTCTACCCCAATTCTCACATATTTTATGCTTTCTTTCCTCCAGCTCTCAGGCTTGATCTTTCTGCTTCCTCCTCCTGGCAATTCTAACCCCCCTTCTTTTCATGGTCCCTTATACTGGAAATCTAAAGTCCCACCTCTGTTTCTCTGCCCAGCTATTGGCCACTGGCAATTTTATTTACCAATTAGAACCATGGTGGGGCAGAGACTATCAGCATCTCACATGTAGATGTGGGAATCCTCGTGTGATTTTGGGAGGTGAGTTAACACAAATAGTATTGGTACCAATCCACAAATGTCTCTCTCATTTTTAACAGGTTATCACATCATGGTCCATTCAGTTTTATAAACATCCTCCTAAATCTCTCCTTTCTTTTCTCCTATTACACAACAAATAGAAATAGACACTTATTTCTTACCCTCAGTTATGTCTTAGCCTCTTTAGTTCATTGGTTTTAGGAATAACCACCCTTTCCAACACCATTTCATCACAGAATTAAATTACAGCTCAAGAATGGAGGCATTATCCATCTCTCTAGATCACAAGATGAAAAAGCATCATAATTTGGCCAAGCCAACCAAAGGGTTGGCTTATGATAGCCTCTTAGAACAAGAATCCTGAGCAATAAAACTACTTAAGAATAAACATTTAGGTTATCAGTCATTTGTCTCTTTATTCAATCATACATTCAACAAATTATTATGTGCCAAATACTCTGCTGGGGCTAGATACACAATGTATTTCTGGCATAACAGGAGAAAGCTTTACAGTAAACAAGTTTAATTTCCACTGCACAGTGAAAGATAATATTCACCTAGCAATTATAACAATAATAGTAGTATTAAAAGCAGAGGATGGACAATAGATCATAACAGAGACATTTATGTCAACATTCAATGCAGAGCAGCAGCATAGACGTGACTTAGTTCACTCTGTAGTTCTAAGAAATATCATGACAAAGTTCAACTTGAAGCGGAAAGGATTTATTAACTTCATGTTTTCTTTAAAGTTCATCATCAAGGCAGGCCACAACAAGAGCCTGGAAGGGTCATGGGAAAAGGCTGTTTCTGTAATCTATGTCTAACTTGCTCTTTCTAGCTTGGTCACCTGCCTTTCTTATATAGTCCAAGTATATCTGCCCAGAAATGATATTGCCCACAGTGGGCTGTGTCTTCCTACATTAATTATCAACTAGGGAAATACCCCACAGATATGCCTCTAGGCTAAAATATAAATAGAAAAGAATAATATACCACATCAGAAGATGTGGAAAAGTTGTGTACATGAAAATAATTGTGTTTTTTTTGTGAAAGTCTAGATGACTACACCTACCTTTATGTTATCTTAACTCAACCCTACACCTTTATAGGTGTAACCCCCACAAGTAAAACTCTTTGACATTCATAGATGTTTTCTTTATTTTTCTTGAACTAGCTCACACTTTTGTTCTTGAGTCCTATGTATACTAAGTCTAATGGCCTTTCCTATTAGGGTGGCCTGATAGGAAAATTTATCATAATGATTTAGAAAAAGAAGAAAGGAGATTGACCACTTTTAAGTGACCTTTGAAAATTAACAGATTAAGAGTAGCTTGAATTATTTAAGTACCATTTCTACCAAGATTCCATGCCCAAAACTCATTCTATCTTATCATATCCTCTTCAGAATATTTATTTTTATTTTCATTTATATGTATGTATGCATATCCATGTAAATGTACACCTCTGTGTAGGTGCCTGTAGTGTCTAAGAGAGGGAGGTGGATCCCCTGGAGCTAGAGTTATAGGAATCTGTGAGCTTCCAGATGTAGGTCCTGGATCTGAGCTCAGGTCTTAATGACTTAGTGGCAAAATAGTCGTAACCAATGTGCACTCTCTCTCCAGCAGACCAGAGCTTTCTGTCTCCAACTGTCTTAGTTAAGGTCTCTATTGTTGTGACAAAGGACCATGATCAAAAGGAACTCAGGAAGAAAATGTTTACTTCACCTTATGCTTCCAGGTAATAATTCATCATTGAAGAATGTCTGGGGAAGAACTGAAGCAGAAACTACAGAGAAGGGCTGCTTACTGGCTTGCTCTTTACTGGTTGCTCTGCTTGCTTCCCTTTACATGTCAATACCACCTGCCCCATAGTGATTCCACTTAGTGTGGGCTAATTTTCTACTATTCAAGAGAATGCCAAGCATAGTTGCTCAAAGGACATTCTGGTAGAGGTATTTTTTTTTCAATCTAGAATTCTTCTTTCCAAATGATGCTAGATTGTGTTACATTGACAAATAACTAGCTAGGTTACTAACCCTCTTGATTCTTCAGATCTTCATAAGGTATATGGCTCAATTAGTACTTAAAGCTACATTTATCAATAGAGTTTGCATGCTAACATATGGTACATCTACTGACATCATAATAGAAGCAAACTCAGCGGAAATAAAATCCATACTGCCCCTTTATTTGCCAAATAAAACAAAAAGAGACTGTTATGAATTTGATAGTTTAATATATAAATTTAAACATTTTGCAATTATTAGTAGATAAATAAAATTGAAAAAAAACTTAAATACTTTTCGCAATAGAATTTGACAAAACACCAGACAAAAAGCAAGTTATAGGAGCACAGGCCTAATTTTAGCGCATGCTCTGAAGGCCTTGTCTGTCATAGTGAGGAGGTATAATCTTAGAAGAGTGAGACAACTGCTTACTTTGTATCATGATCAGAAATCAGAGAAAGATGGATGGTACTCTTCCACATGCTTTCTTCTAATCAGTCTGCACTTCTAGGTAGTAGGATAATGCCACCTATATTCTGTTCCTCAGAAATACCCAAACAGACATGGTCAGAGGTGTGTCTCCTACTTGATCTAATTGTCATCAAGGTAAGAGTCAAGATTATCCATCACTTATGATAATTTCAAATATAAGGTATCTTTTTAAATTGCAAATTGATTTTTTTCTCATAAAATATATATTGGTGATGGTTTCCCTTCCCACAAGCCCTGGAGATCCTGGCCCTTGTAGATTGAGGGGATTGTAGCTGAATTGGTGTTAAGCTTTTTCTCTGGTGGTATGCAGAGTACCTTCCAGTTCCATGAACATTAGTCATTAGTTGTGAAGGCTCTAGTTAGGCATCAGCTTCAAGTTCCTATGTTCAATGGGATACGTAGGTATTATTTTCAGCAACAAGGGTTCATTAGCAGTTTGTATGTAGGAACTAATATTCTGAGCTGTTTGGAGGTGAAAGATATCCAGTTGGAGCTCCACTACCTTATGATTTTGTGATTGCATTTACATTTCTTTCACTTGTGGATATGGAGTAAGAAACTGTAAGGTAGGTTTCCATATGACCTGACTGATAGCCTTCAGTTTTAGAGAAAACATGTATATTCTGTCATGTGTGCACTGGAAATGATGATTACATATCCACATAGTCAAACTGAATTATTAAGAATTATATTTAAAAGGCACAAAGTGTGGGGAGAATTCAGTTAAGTTCTCCATAAATTGCATTACTGGGAAAGCTTCCCATTTTCTGGTAGGAAAATAGTTTTCTGGTAGAAAAATAGAGTTTCATCTTGTTTATCTCCATGATGGTGATAAAACCTTTGTTGTTGTGCTGATTCATATTCTGCAGGAAGCCAAAGATATTATTTAAAGGAGTTTGTTCAAAGGTGTCACATTTTCACATACTGAATAAAAAGTTCTTTTTTCTACAACATGAGATATTTAGAAATTTTGATGCTGTAAATCTATTTCCTTTGAAGGAATCATAAAAATTTACTTTGTGCAGGTCTATCTTAGAGGTTTGATGTACTCTGTGATGACACTTTTTTTCCACATAAAGGAGAAAAGTGAGAAGATTTACCTAACGAGGGACACAAAGACATTCTTTTCAATAATCCACAGCAGAATATGAGCATAATTTTAATTTGTACTTTCTTGTTTGTTTATTTGGGTGTGTCCACATTTGTGTATTCAACTGTACTTGCCAAATGTGCTCATGTGACGGCTACATTCAAGGTCAGGCACCCTCACACTTGCACAGCAAGCATTTTCCCTACTCAGTCTCCTCAGCCCAGGAAATCGTTAACAGGTGCTAGAACCTACTGATAGCCTGTGTAGACATTATTTTGGCACAGTTTTCCAATTCAGTATTCCTATGCATGTTCAAATGTAACCCACTCAATATCATCTCACTGTTTTGAGGTTATTATTTTTCTACCAAAGTTGCTTGTTTTTCAGAAGAATAATATTATGTCTTCACTTTCTATTTTCTGTTTGGCAATTTTGTGAAGAATGAACTTTATGAAAAAAATGGGAACACTCTCATTTGAGAGTAAAAGATGTTTGTGATTGAATTTTAAACTTTAATATGAAAAGTCATTGGGATGAATATTTCTTTCTTCTGACCCGTCAAATCCTAGAAACAACATAAAGCACTGGTCCAGAGCAGACAGGTTGGGAACACACAGGTTGTGAGCACACAGGTTGTGAGCACAATGTGAGGCCCTGAAAGCTCCAAGAGATGAGAAATGTTTTGCTACAAGACACAGTACAGCTACTGTAGGAAGGAAACAATTTCTCTTATGAATATCGATGTAAAAATACTCAATAAAATACTCACAAATCAAATTCAAGAACACATTAAAATGATCATCCATCATGATCAAGCAGGCTTCATCCAGGGATGAAGAAATGGTTCAACATATATATACAGAAATCCATCAACATAATTCACTCAAAAATAAAAAACATATGATCATCTCATTAGATGCTGAGAAAGCATTTGACAAACCCCAAAATCCCTTCATGATGAAAGTCTTGGAAAGAACAGGAATTCAAGGCTAATACATAAACATAGTAAAAGCAAACCAGTAGCCAACGTCAAACTAAGTGGAGAGAAACTTGAAGCAATCCCACTAAAATCAGGGACTAGACAATGCAGCCCACTCTCTCCTTACCTAATCAATATTGTACTTGAAGTCCTAGCCAGAACAATTAGACAACAAAAGGTGATCAAAGGGATATGAATAGGAAAGAAGGAAGTCAAATTATTACTATTTGCTGATGATATGATAGTATACATAAATGACCCCAAAAATTCCAGAGAGCTCCTAAACATGATAAACAACTTCAGCAAAGTAGCTGAATATAAAATTAACTCAAGCAAATCTGTGGCCTTCCTCCACACAAAGGATAAAACAGACTGAGAAAGAAATTAGAGAACAACATCCTTCACAATAGTCACAGATAATATAAAATATCTTGGTGTGACTCTAAGCAAATAAAAGATCTGTTTAACAAGAACTTCAAGTCTCTGAAGAAGGAAACTGAAATCTCAGAAGATGGAAAGGTCTCCCATGCTTGTGGATTAGCATGATTAATATAGTAAAAATGTCCATCTTGCCAAAAGCAATCTACAGATTCAATGCAGTCCCCATAAAAATTTCAACTCAATTCTTCACAAACTTAGAAAGAGCAATTTGCAAATTCATCTGGAATAACAAAAAAAAACTAGTATAGCCAAAACTATTCTCAGCAATAAAAGAACCTCTGATAGAATCACCATCCGGGACCTTAAGTTGTAGTAGAGAGCAATTGTGATAAAAACTGCATGGTATTGGTACAGTTACAGGCAGGTAGATCAATGGAATAGAATTGAAGACCCAGAAATGAACCCACACACCTATGGTCACTTGTTCTTTAACAAAGGAGCGAAAACAATCCAGTGGAAACAAAAAGACAGCATTTTCAACAAATAGTGCTGGCTCAACTGGTGGTTAGCATGTAGAAGAATGCAAATAGATCCATTCCTATTTCCTTGTACAAAGCTAAAATCCAAGTTGATCAAGGACCTTCACATAAGACCAGATACACTGAAACTAATAGAAAGGAGAATAGGGAAGATCCTCGAGCCCATGAACACAGGGGAAAATTTCCTGAACAAAACACCAATAGCTTATACTCTAAGATCAAGAATTGACAAATGGGACCTCATAATATTACAAAGCTTTGTAAGGCAAAAGACACTGTCAATAGGACAAAACGACAATCAACAAATTTGGAAAAGATCTTTACCAATCCTATATCTTATAGAGGGTTAATATCTAATATTTACAAAGAACTCAAGAAGATAGGCTCCAGACAACAAAATAACCCTATTAAAAATGGGGTACAAAGCTAAACAATGAATTCTCAATTGAGGAATACTGAGTGACTAAGAGGCACCTAAAGAAATGTTCAACATCCTTAGTCATCAAGGAAATGCAAACCAAAATAACTCTGAGATTCCACCTCACACCAGTCAGAATGGCTAGGATAAAGAGACAGCAAATGCTGGTGAGGTTGTGGAGAAAGAAGAACACTCGTTCATTGCTGGTGGGATTGCAATCTGGGACAACCACTCTGGAAATCAGTTTGGCAGTTCCTCCAGAGATTGGACATAGTACTACCAGAGGACCCAGCTATACCACTCCTGGGCATATGCCCAGAAGATACTCCAACATGTAATAAGGACACATGCTCCACTATGTTTATAGCAGCCTTGTTTATAATAGCCAGAAACTGGAAACTACCCAGATGTCCCTCAACAGAGGAATGGATACAGAATATGTGGTACATTTACCCAATGTAGTATTACTCAGCTATTAAAAAATAATGACTTTATGAAATTCTTAGGGAAATAGATGGATCTGGAGACTATCATCCTGAGTGAAGTAATCCAATCACAAAAGAACACATGGTTGCACTCTCTGATAAGTGGATATTAGTTCAGAAGATAGATCGGAATATACAAAGTATAAACCACAAACCACAAGAAACTCAAGTAGAAGGAAGACCAAAGACTTTGTTCCATGGAAGGAGTTGGAGAGACAAACTGTGCAGCAGAGACTGAAGGAAGGACAATCCAGAGACTGTTCCACCTGGGAATTCTTCCCATATTCAATAATCAAACCTAGACACTATTGTGCATGCTAGCAAGTGCTTGCTGACAGGAGCTTGATATAGCTGTCTCCTGAGAAGCTCTGACAATACCCACCTGTACACTGGACTGAGTACAGGGTCCCCAATGAAGTAGCTAGAGAAAAGACCCAAGGACCTGAAGGGTTTGCAGCCCCTTAGGACGAACTAATTAGTATCCTCAGAGCTCCCAGATACTAAACAACCAACCAAAGAGTACACATGGTGGGACTAATGGCTCCAGCTGCATATGTGGCAGAGGATGGCCTAGTCGTTCATCAGTGGGAGGAGAGGTCCTTGGCAATGTGAAGGTTCTATGACCCAGTGTAGTAGGAGAGGGTGGGTTCTATACCAGGGCCAGGAAGTAGGAGAGGGTGGGTTGATGGGCCAGCAAGGGGAGGAGGGAGGAAACAGGGTTTTGTTTTCATTTTTATTTTTTACTTTATTTTTTCTTTTTTCAGAGGGGAAACTGGGAAAGGAGATATCATATTACATGTAAATAAAGAAAATATCTAATAAAAAAAGAAAATGTACAAGCTGAATCATCATGTAGATTGAACATTCATCAACACTGGATACTGCCCTAGAGAGTATAAAATGAACAACAACAACAAAGCAAGAATCAGTCTTAAGGAATCCTGAACACAGAAAAAGCTAGAATGATAGATAAAGGCAGAGAAAACTTGAGTCATTTATGTACATTGTTTATTTTGGTTAATATGCACACAATGTGATGTACTTTACAGAGCATAAAAGCCATAATTAAAATAAACTTCTCTGAGGAAAATTAAAAATCAAATATAAATCTCATTTTGTCTTAAATACCTTTGACTATCATCAGGATACATGTTAAAGCCATCTGAAAGGAGACACCTCAACTGGGTGATTGGCTTATGGACATGTCTGTGGAAATTGTCTTGATTGTTAGTTGTAATAGAAGGGACCAGCCTACTATGGCACCAATCATGGCACATAGTCCTGGGATATGTAGCTAAGTAGGAGCCTGAATGAACACCAAAAGCACCATTCTTCCATGGTTTTGGCTTCACATTCTTGCTTGAGCTTCTGCCCTGACTGCCCTCAAGGATGGGCTGTCACCAACGAGTATGAGACAAATAAATTCTTTCCTACCCCAAGTTTCTTTGTATCAGAGAATTTTATCCCAACAATGGAGAGACAACTAGAATACTTTGAAAAGAAAATATATTTGTTAAAATAAAACAATCAATCAAACCATTTAGATACTAATGTACTTCTTAAATGTTCAGATAGGACCCATATGTACCTTTTATTTTGTGTCAAAATTAATGACAAAATATTTATCAACAATTCAAATAAGCAAATATTCTTTGTCATGATTATATGATAATTTTCCAAGAATGATTTTGTCCATGTTCCTATTGTTTTAGAATTAATAGTTCCCTTTATATGTAGCTTATTCTACAATCAGATAATTTTGTGTTGCAAAGTTCAGTTCTGAGCTTTTTTCTAATAAATTAACAATATAAATACAAGTATATAAACATCACTAATCACAAGACATATAAATAATTTTGAAAATCATATGCATAATTGTTAACTGATTACATAATAATTCTATAATTCAATTTGAGATACAAGTCTCAAAGGCTGATATTAGCATGTCTGGTTCCTATGAAGGATTTCTGGGAAAATCTATCAGCTTGCTATTTCATGAGTTCCTTGGGTGACTGTGGCATTCTTCCACTAGGTAGATGTTTCCCGTTTTTCTACAACCTTTTTCTATTATCAGTCTCCCTTTTGTCATGGCTGAGAATGGTTGTCTGTATTAAGAATCCTTGTGAAGGTTGGCAGATTTGTATCAGGTAGAGTGGTTATCTTGAAAGTGCAGTGCTCTGAGGTCAAACTCTAGCTCAAATATTAATTAATTAACTAACTGAAAATGAAGGACACATAATATCATAATGTTGAGAGGTGACTTATTTGGGAAAATCTCTTACATGATATGAAGTCTGAGAAGTCTAGTGACCCTCCAAAAGCTGAAGAGTTGGTAAGCCAATAGCATAGTTGAATTTATACCCAAAGCTGGTACAGAACCTAATGTTTTAACCATCTGAGGTTGAAGACCTACATCATGGGAGTAGGTGGCCTACTTTTTAGGGCTGAAAGGCAAGAAAATATGGAGTTTAAGTGTCTGAGTATAATAGGAATGTTTTGCCTTTAGAAGAAAGAGTTTTCTTTTCCTCTGTGATGTTTGTTTATTTATATTGTTGTTAAAGCCCTGTTGTGTACCAAAGTTAATGTTTATTTATAGTTATCCACTGCCTTGAACTTTATATGCTTTCAGCCCCTCTGGTACATGAACAATATTAGGACTTATCAGGATTCATCATTTCATTATGGATCAACTCATATATCATTCCTTATCTGGGAAATTACTAATTGCAATATTTGTGATTAACCCACATTGAGGTCCCTGGTTCAGATAATAAGTTAATTAGTGACTATAGAATGCTCAGCCTTTAGGGAACAAAGATAAGTATATATCTCTTACATCCTCCACAAGTACTCAAGGATCAGTCAATCATGACTTGGCCAGTTCTGGGTAGACAGTTTTTTCATCCCAGTTTTTCTCCTTCCTCTTTGCTATTATTTAAGAAGCATTCATTGTTTTCTACTGTGGTATACAAATGCTCAAAAGCTTCTTCAAATAGTTATTTATGCCCTGATAAATGTAAGATGCAAAATTCTTTTCTTTCTTGAGAAGGGAGAAGAACATTTTGTTTATATTGTTTGGCAAATATATACACCAACAAAAAACTACTAATCATTAAGGCTGTTTTAAAATAATTCTTCCTTTCCTTTCTATATATGTTGTAAATCAAATGTTAAATAGAACCTCTAAAATTATTAAGAGAAAAAGTACTCTATTTTTTCCTTTTCTGAATAACTTGAATCTACCAAAATTAATTTGTTTTGAAACAAATAATTTGGAGTTTGTCACTGGTACATGTGTGTTCATGTGGATGTATGTATGTTTTGAGGACTTGAACATTACACAATGAATACATAATACTAATTTATGTCACTATAGAAAGCTGATGTGTTGGATCTGAAATTCCTTGATGGTACAAAGATCTGTCTTTCACTTAGACCTTTGAAGATACTCCCAACTTCTACATTTGAAGTTTATCTCCAGTGGAGCCTCAAATGTACCATACACTGGAAAGCATCCAATAAAGATAAATAGATAGTGATAATATATTACACCCAGGACATGGCTCAGCACAGTGACAGTAGAACCCTGAAGGGCAGAATTATAGCCAGATTTTTTTTCCTTGACTCTGTAAAACCAGCTGTTATGAACTAACACATTTCTATCCATTTCTAATGTTTGTTAACTGTGTATGACTTTCATAACTTTTCAATATATAAGTTACATAAAATCCTAAATGTATTAAACTAACAGAAACTGACCCCTTTGGTGAAAAGAGCTGTTCTGAAGTTCAAACTCTTCTAAGCCTAAGATTATCAATTTATTTTCTTAGACATACAGAACAGGTAGCTAGAAATCAAAGAAAATACCAAATAATTTCTTATAGTCATCTTTGTAATCACCATTATCTGATGTGTGCCTCTCATGGAAGGCTATTCTGTAATCTGTGTATGAAAGTTCTTTGTGAAATTTCATGGGTAAATAACAAATGCCCAGTGGGTGTTCATAGTATCTAATGACTAAAGTACTCAATGACTAAGCTGGAGTGTTCATAGTATCTAATGACTAAAGTACTGAATGACTAAGCTGGTGCTTTTGGACACACAGTTTGCCATCACAAAGCATCCCTGTGCCTTATTCTTTATATATTGGTGTCCTATGTGCAGCAAAGCTGGAACCTTGCTTTGCTAAGAATGCTTTTGTACATGGATGCTTCAATTTTTCTGTATTTTCTCATCTCAGAGTTATTTGATTGCATTTTTTTCTTTGAATAATGTTTTTTCTCTTTTATGGATTACAAATTTCTATGATCTGTCCTTGTATATAAGTATTTGAAAGTACTTACTCATCTAATACTTATAACTGTTTTTAACATATCGTGTGCTCCTTCAATGTTAATAATGTAAGGATGGATTTGTGTCAAAGACTTTGTCTGAATATACAGGCTTTGTATTTTAGTTGGATAACATTGAGTAAATTAGTCTATTTTTTGTTCACAAATCACTACATAGATAAATGAATTTCCAGTTAATTTATTCACTCAGAATATTGTTGAGGTCACTGTTGAATTGCCTTAATGTATGTTATTTAATGAATGCTACTAGCCCTAGGCAAGTGATTTAAATTTTAGACTTGAGAAGTTTGAAAAAGATTAATCATTTCATTAACCACATTTGTGTATGAGAAATATTGTGGCTTATATATAGAACACTAAAAAATTCTATCTATGAGCCTTTATTTACATTTCAAGGAAAGACACCAATACACAGTAATAAAAAATATAAACTATTTGCTTCTTTTTTTTTCTTTAAAGATCTTAATTATTTATTATTTATTAATTTATTTATTTATTTACATATAAGATGAGTATATGGTAGCTATCTTCTGACACACCAGAAGAAAGTATCAGATCCCATTACAGATGGTTATGGGCCACCGTGTAGTAATTGAACTCAGAACCTCTGGAAGAGCAGTCAGTGATTTTAACCTCTGAGACATCGCTCCAGCCCCTAGCTCAGCGTTTTTATGCTTAACAAATGCCTGAGACTACATGCCCTTGTCTGTCTCTCTGTGTTCTCTCACTGCTGGATTTCTTAAGGGCTATGTATTATAGGACAGAATATATAACCATTTTTAACATATAAAAAGGTACCATATAATAAACTCCACATATACTGCTTTAGTTTGCCACTGGTTAAGCATTTAAATAAAGAACAGTGATAGCTTTAATAACCACAAACACATAAACACAAAGAATAATTAGGGGTTTGGTGTTTAGAAAACATATTGACATCATATTTTAAAGAAGAAGGAAGGAAAAAGTTGGCAAGTGATGTCTTCTACAGGGACTTTGGTTGGGTTACAAATATTCATCCTTGTTAACATGGAGATGCCTCAAGATTTGCTTACCATTGGATCTAAAAACTCATCTCACAATGCTGACATAGAACTATTTGCTTCTTTATATGAAACAACATACTGGTAAAAAACATAATAAATTCTCAAAAAGTCATATTTTTATCTAATAGTTGTCATCAGCCTAAAATATTTGATATATCACCAAGTGCAGTTTTTTTTTTAAATTCTTAACTTTTCTGAAATAACAGTTAAAATTTAAGCTTCACAGTATAATATATTAAAGTCTACTCAAATAAGTTTAGGAAACTTTTCAACTGTGTACTGACCCATTCATAAGAAAATAACTGTAGTGCAGACTCAAGTAATGTTACTGGGATAGTTGGTAAATTGACATGATGGAGCACCAGGCTTTCATCCTGAGAGGAGCAGAAGTAGGTAACATAATTCATCCTTCTGAACCAGATAGTCAGACAGGATATTCTGAATTTTTATGTCATCTGGTCCTTTGATGAGTGAACCTTTTACAACATGCTATTAGATGTCATTGTAACACATTTTAAGGACTGTGTATCAGGACAGAGAATTCTAGTGCTATTCTGTGAAACACATTCATGTTGGCAGTAAGCCATCAATCTACTCTTTTTCAATTTATGTACAATATGTAAGAGACAAGAAAATTCACATCTAGGTACTGACCTTGGTAACACATTCCAGCTTCACTTACTACCTTGTACAAGTTAGTCCAATAGAGACAAATTTCTCATCCTGGCAGTCATTTTATAATTTATATGACATGACATACACAGAATTTTACAGGATATGTTAACTTAAATTTTGTTCAGATGCTCAAGCACAACAACAACAACAATATTTGAAGCCACACTGAAGTCATTTCCATTCTCAGGCAGCCTCACAAACCAAGTGCAATTTGTTCTTGGATTTGGAAATGGACTTAATTTTATAAGAGTTGCCATTTCCTCCTACTTGCTTTTCCCCATTCACAGAACAGCTGTTAACAACAGAATCTGTAGGGAGTTTGTTATTTGAATATAACAAACATCATTACTTAGAGAACAGGGAAAGTCAAACAAAAGGCATATTGTTTGACTTCAATGTGGGGATGGAAGGATGGGAAGTGAAGAATGGTGACCTAGAATGGGATATCCTGCAAGTCTATGATTGCACTGAGTCACATGCTGAGAAATAAGAAAATCTTTAGACTCAGGATCAGTAAAAGAACTAACTTGGAAGCTACGCTTAAATAGGCCCTTTTGGGAGTGTGGGGAATAAATCAAAGATATTTAATTTCAAATGGAAATATCAATTTTCTGGGGTTTTTTATTTTAATTTTTGATAGAAAAATCAGTTGAGTATACAGAGCCCTCAGCTTTGATAATATTGTAGAGTAGTACACACACACACAGGGAATAGCAGTGGAAAGTAGCATGCTTGTCAAGCATTTGGGAACATAACACAAAGAAAAGACAACTGAGCACTAAGTAAGATGATAATCATGTCTTATGGGCTATAATATTTCCATGTCTAAGAATGGATTTTAAAATAACATAAAACACCTTTAAATCAAAGATGATAGGATAAAATGTCCTTTTACGTAAAAATGTTAAATCTATATCTGTGTAAGAAGTTGGAAGCAAAAAAAGTCAACACACGCATGCACACTTGCATGCACACACACACATACACACACACACACACACACACACACACATGAAAAGAAAAGAAAAGAAAAGAAAAGAAAAGAAAAGAAAAGAAAAGAAAAACATGTGAACGTATTTTCCTTATCACCAATTGTACTTGCTGGTTTTGTGTCTCAACTTGACACAGGCTGGAGTTATCACAGAGAAGGGAGCTTCAGTTAGGGAAGTGCCTCCATGAGATACAGTTGTGGGGCATTTTCTCAATTAGTGATCAAGGGGGTAGGGCCCCTTGTGGGTGGTGCCATCCCTGGGCTGGAAGTCTTGGGTTCTATAAGAGAGCAGGCTGACCAAGCCAGGAAAAGCAAGCCAGCAAGGAATATCCCTCCATGGCCTCTGCATCAGCTCCTGCTTCCTGACCTACTTGAGTTCCAGTCCTGACTTCCTTGGTGATAAACAGCCATGTGGAAGTAAGCTAAATAAACCCTTTCCTCCCCAACTTCTCCCATGCTTCTTGGTCATGATGTTTGTGTAGGAATAAAAACCCTGACTAAGACACCAATAAAAGAGTGAGTTTTGATTTATCACTTTAAGATTTAGTTTCCAGTTACGAAACAGTAGAGATAGCCTTTTGGTACAGGACTTAATTCTAGTGACTTAAATGGCTGAACCTGTAATACTCACATATTCAAAGATTGCATGGGCTACAGAACGAGATTAAGGTCAGGCTGAGCAACTCACTGTCAGCTTTTTTTAAAATTAAAAGTCCAGACCAAAGAGGTGACATACTTGTTAAGATGACTTGTGGCTCTTCCAGAGGACCAAACTCAGTTTCTAGGACCCATGTCAAGTGGCTCACCACTGCTTGTTGCTCCAGCTTTGGGAATCTGACATCTCTACTGACTTCCATGGCTATCTGTGTACATGTGGAGCATGTTACCTAATAAACATCAAGTAAATGTAATTTGCTTTTCTATTTGTTAGTGACTATCATATTGAAATTAAATCAAACAGATAATGTAGCTATTATTATAGTACAATTGTAGCACAATTTTTGGCTAGCTTTTATAACTTGTAACAGGTGTGATCAAGGTGAGTCTTGCCAATCATCCTTAGTATTAAGAATTTTCTCAGTAAGAAATATAGGCAAGCAGTGCTTCTTCACGGTGATAGAGAACTTTCTGTTCTTTGGTTTTTAATGTAAAATTTACAGTTTTTTTTTAAATCTCACATATGGGTATTGTATTTACTTCATTTCCACTCCTTCTCACTTCTTCTCCTCTCTTCCCCCCCAACCCTCCTCATGTATTCCATTCCCTCTCTAAATCATGATCGTACTTCTCTATTACTGTTCACACACACACACACACACACACACACACACACACACACACAATCTACTAGACTCATTTAGTTTTCCCCTTATGTGCATGTGTTTAGGAATAATTTATTTTTATACTTTTGTGACTAGGTATGGTGGCACATGCCTTTGATTCCAATATGTACTAGGGGTACAGAAGCAGATGGATCTTAGTGAGTTTGGACTAGACTGGTCTACATAATTGATTCTAGATCAGCAACAGTTTCAAAGTTAGAGTCTGTTTCAAATAAATAAATAAATAAATAAATAAATAAATAAATAAATATAAAGAAATAAATAAATACACAGGCTTGTGTTTTGTCGTTCTTTTACCTAACTTGATCAATTGGAGAAGTATTTAAAATTAATAAGGTCACATCACCTAAGTTAGTAAGTTAGTATGTGGATATGGTGGTAGATGTTTGCAATCCCAGAATTTGGGAGGTTGAGGTAGAAAGATTGATAGATCAAGTTTGATTGGAGATATATAACTGTCTGATACGTATAAGAAAACATTGTGTACTCCTACATACACTCAAAGAAAGAGAGAAAAAGAGAAAGAAAAAAGAAAGAGAGAGAAAGAAAAGAAGGAAAGAGAAAGAAAACTTTCTTGCAATGTATTCACATTTTTAAAAAATCTCTAATTTTCAGTTGTTTTACACCATAACTCATGCATGCTATATTAAATTTTATTACATAAAGCTAAAATTAAAACAATTTTTTTGCTTGATGTAATTTTAATGTAATAATTTTGGTCAAGAGAAATTTCCACTTTTATAATATGTAGTTTCAATGTGTTTTTAATCATCTCATGCTCATTTCTAGGGGGTTAGCAAGTTAACACTAAATACAATGTGTTATGGACTACTTATTGCTATGATGACACTGATTATTCATGTATCTATTGCCTCCTGCCTTCTCTCTTTGTTTTCAGACAAGGTTTCTCTCTGTAGTCCTGGCTGTCCTGGAATTTGCTGTATCAGCCTCTTTAGGGATGGAAGGCATCTGCCAACACATCTGGTACTTTCTCATCTTTTCTTTCAACTTTGCTTTTAGTATATTATTATTATTATTATTATTATTATTACTACTACTACTACTACTACTACTACTACTACTACTACTACTGCTACTACTATTACTACTATTACTATTATTACTACTTCTACCTACATGATCAGACTGGGAGAGGTGAACTTCCGATCAGTGCTAAAAATTATGTTAGAATTAATCTTCATACATTCATTAAAGATGATGGAATTAACATCAAGAATCTTTCCTTTCTCACTATGAATATGAGAACACTTGGGAAATAGTGGCAGACCCAGCCCTAATACTGTGTAGTTGGTGCTGAACACACAAAATCAAAACATGACCATAGTGCTTTGGTTTGTGCTAAGGATACAACACTTCTCACCCTACCAACTGCAAAATTTCACTTGATTTTGTAGATAAAAACTTTCCTCCTGCAAATCAGCTTATCTTTATTACTTTCAGAGTTACTCAATAGAACACAAAAGCCATAATATTTTTCTTTTGTGACAGGTTGTTCCTAGTAACCCAGGCAAACCAGGAACTCATGATCCTACTTCACTGAATACTTGGATCACAAATGGATTTACCACTGGGCCTGGAACAAAGTCAATATCATTTACAGAAGAAAAACAAACAAAAAATCAAACCAAACCAAACCAAATCAACCCACAAAACTATTGTGTTGGCTATCACTTATCTTAGCTCCCTTTGTGTATAGCAGGTAATCTCAGTGAATTCTGGTTTTTACTTGTGGTTCTACATGCCAGGAGTAAGAACTGCACAAAGAATGAGAGAAATTATTTAAAATCTAATTTTTAGTACTTAATAGCTGTAAAATCACATTTAAAATGTTTTAAAACATGTTTTACATACATATGTTTAAAAATGTTTAATTTTTAAAATATATCTATTTAATGAATTTATTTCAGGAATTGGATTTTATAGCACATATAGGTATATAAAACATATGCCATATATGGGGAAAATTTGAGTATAAATAATAAGTGATAACTAATAATAATGCTTCAACCAATGTGGAGAAGGAAAAAAGAGGGCTTTATAACAAGAAATTTGGTTTAAGAACATATTTGAAAATAAACAATCAATTATATAGCCATGTAACATATATTAGATATGCTCTGATACAAAAAAAAAAAGGGAAACTATCCTTTTTTTTTTTTTTTTTGCTATTATCTCATTGTATATTTCCTACAAAGTCAAAGTCAAACAGCAGGTCATGTTGGAAAACAGCCAATGGCTTCTTGTGCTAACAGTCTCTATCCCAATTGTTATATATACTCATTGGAACATTAGTCAAACTCATTTCATGGGGTATCAAAAAGGTGTTAATTTTTCAAATGAATTTGAGAATGCTGAACATTACATCCCCACTCACGACCTTTTTAGCTCACATTAACATATTCAAATCTAGGGGAAACCTCCCATTATAAAATAACTTCAAGAATATTTTCATGATTCCTTAATTTTAGTCCTAGATCCCCTGCTTTTAATTTATTGTTATTATTTTATATATTTTGTCTGCATAAGAATTCTGTTAACTACATGTGTGCTATCCTTAATTCATGATTTCAAACAGGATAATTATCAGCAAATATTTTCTTGAAAGTCCAGATATTGAATGATTTTGAATATGCAATGCCTATAGTCACCAAGAAATCAAATAAGAGACAGTTCTAAAACAGCCATGGATAACCCACAGGGAAAGCTCCACATGGCTGTGGTCTAATAAAATGTTACCTGCAAACAAAGGTGGCCACCATGCATTCTGATCTGAAAGTTTCTATCATGCATTTATTTGTTAGTTTTGAGAGTAGGTAGATACTACAAAATTGACATCAGCCATCTAAAATATGTCATCTATTTGTTATAATATATTATTATTTAATTAGTTAAGCAAATAATTTCTGAGTTCAGTTCTTCATTTGTTACCAACATATTCATCCTAATAAATAAACTAAAAAAGTTCCAAGCACTAAACATTGTGCCAAGATAATTGTTATTCAACAGTTTTCTGTCAGACTGAAACATTTTTTTTCTTGCAGGAAAGCTTTTAAAACAGGAATATAAACTCAAAGTGGTTTCAGGAAGTACCTGAAACTGACTAGATTCTCTAGATTCATTCTTTCCAAGAGTAAGCAGGCCAAGCTGGTGAAAGTCACTGCAGACACACAAGTCAATCTGCAATGAAGGCTCTAAGACAAGATCAGCTTACTGAGAGAAGCAGAAACCAGCACAGCTGCCTAGAAGAGGTTTAGATTGAGTGACATTGAAGTCACACTCACCAACATGCTGTCCTGCCTGAATGCTGGGAAGTGTGCTCTAAATTTGCAGCTTCTGTGAGCTGTTACCCTACTAAGGTGGGCTTTGATGACACACCATTTTTGAGTCATCTGCTCTTGTAAGTAACCTCAAACCTAAAGTCCTATAAGTAACCCCAATAAAGTTCTTTGGTTCACCAGCTTGTACTACAGTGCTACCTGTCCTTTGATCTATCTGGGATAAGTATATATTTGTTGTATCTCCCCAGGAAAAATCTTGCCACACAGCAATATCAAACACAAACAGTACATCATCCGTTTCAAAAGAATTAAAACAAAGGAAAAATACCTATGCTCTTTTCATGATTAGTCTATATTTGTGCAAAAAAAATCAGAGATTATAATAACACAGAGCAGATTTCTCTTCAAAAGATGCAGAATTTATCCTTAACCAAAGAATTTACTCTTAGAATATTGACAAATACTAAGTAATAAGAAGTTAATATCATTCAAATATTTTGGATTTGAACATTTTTTGGTACCCTTTGGAAAGTTCAAGCCAGCCTTCCAAAAGTCAATAGATCATATCCAACACAAGAAATAAGAACTGAAAATCCCTGGAATAATGAGTATGTCAACACCAGACAGTAAGTGAGACCATCCTCACTATGCAGTCCCAGCTGAGACTCCTGGGAACCATAAATATCACACAAGCTGGCACAGACCAGATGAGCTTTTCAGATGGTTTGTACGATTGTGAGAAATATTACTAATGTATTTTCCTTTGAACCATTATATTTTGTCATGGTTTGCTATACACCCAAACCAAAATTGAAATAATGCCACTATTCTATAACTTGGAATATATAATACTGTATATCCACATGCATGTAATATGTGCACATGTATATTTGGTATATACATATACACAATAAACATATTCATAGCCTTTTACAAGTTTCCAATCTTTAATGTACTCCAGTTCTGTAACTAAAATAGAGATATTTATAAGAATGCTAATTAATGTGATATATTGACATGCTATAACTGACTTTCATCTGCTTTAAAGTGAAGAAAAGAAGGCATGAAGAAATAAGTATAGCAATGAATTTTTGCCCAAAATTAGAAAATGTAACATTTTAAAAATATGTCATGTACCATATGCCACATTGGCTTCCATTACTACAGCAATTCATAACATTTCTGCATGCCAGCACACTTAGTAGTCTGTACAATATGGTCTTCACTTCATTGGCATTTGTCATTGCTTGGTATTACATTCTAACTGTTAGTAGAATGATGGGTGTTCTGACCATTTTAAGGGCCATTAATTCCCACAGATCATTTAGAAACAGTTCCTTTAGTATATTAATGAAGTTCCAGAACAATTCTTTCTTTTTCCATGAAAGGGAAAAGAATATAACAACCACAAGACAATTTTTAGCATTACAGGATACACTAATTTTGGGATGCTTAGATATACCACTAAGAACCAACATCATGAAAACAACCACACACAAAAAGACAAGTCATTTATTTGTGCCAGAGCCTCACAACATGTAGAAGTCTGCATCTTTCAAAAGGTTGAAGCTCTCTGTTGCCCATAGGATTTACAAATGGAATATTCTTTTCCCCTGTGTCTTCATAAGTGAACACTCATTATCTCTTGAGTATATCCAAGAAGAGCATCTCTTCCTGTGGTTCTCCATTTTCAATTAGTTCTTGATAAGGCCTTTTCTTTACGTGAGGGTAGAGGAGGAGATGGAGATAGTTTACAACAATTTGAAATTCTCATAATTTTCCTGTTATCTTTGTAAACCCTGAAAAAAACTCACTTCCTTATGCTATACATCACAAAGAAGTACAAATATTGATCATAAAAGACCACAATTATATAAGTGCTTTACTGGGATGACCTTGGTAAATGTTATAAAACTTAATGGCTTAAAATGTAGTGGTTACTTCCTTAAATGACCTCATTTTCAGATAAGAGATGCTAGCTGAATTCACTTTGACTTATGAAACAGAATTAAACTGCAAGGTACACTGGATTGGATGGCTCAAAATGACCTCACTTACATAGTTACGGCTTTATTGGTTTCCTTGTGTGTTAACTTCAAAGCCATATTCCAGGTAGATGAAAGAGGCAGCCCAAGGTCCTCTTCTGATCTATGTGCAGAGTTCCTTATAATATATTATTGCACTATTCAAAATGAATGAGGGCCTACTTAAGATAATAGGGGCTCTAACATTGGGTCAGAGTAAGGTGTGACTTTAAAGGATCATGAATGCTGTAATGGAAGGATGTGCAGTCATTCAAGAGTACATGAGCACCACCTTTAAAGCACATATTAATGCTGTTTACACTGGAGAGAAGATCAAGTGAAATCATCTTGAATTTTTTAAATTATTTTATTTATTTACATTTCAAATGTTGTCCCCCTTCTTAGTCTCCCGTCCATGAACCACCCATCCCATGAACTCCCCATTGCCTCTAAGAGAATACTTCTCCCCCACACACACACACCCACTCCCTCCTCAATCCTATAGGATACCCCTTGTCTTGAGACATCAAGCCTCCAGAGGATCAAGGGCCTCTGCTACATATGTAGTGGGAGCCAAGGAACAGCCCATGTATACTTTTTGTTGGTGGTTTAGTCCCTGGGAGCTCTGGGAGGGTCCAGTTACTTGATATTATTGTTCTTCCTATGGGATTGCTATTCCCTTTAGCTCCTTCAGGCCTTCCTCTAACTATTCAATTGGTGTTCCTGGGCTCAGTGCAAAGGTTGGTTGTATCTGCAACTGTCTTAGTTAGGTGCTGGCAGAGCTTCTCAGAGGATGGTCATAATAGGCTCCAGTCTACAAAAACATCTTGACATCAGCAGCAATGTCAGAGGTTGTTGTCTATGGATGGGATGGATCCCAAGGTGGGGCGGTCTCTGGATGGTCTTCCCTTCAGTCTCTGCTCTATTTTTGGCCCCTGAATTTCCTTTAGATAGGGAGAATTCTGGGTTAAAATTTTTGAGATGGGTGCATGGCCTCTTCCCTCAATTAGATGTCATGTCTATCAACTGGGGATGTTCTCTTCAGGTTCTCTCTCCCCCTGTTAAATATTTTGGCTAATATCATCCCCATTGGGTCCTGGGAGCCTCTCACATCCCTAGCATCTGGAAATTTCTAGTGGTTCCCCCTGTCCCTCCCCACAGTGCTACTTATTTCTCTTTATTCTCCTTGCCCTTTGGACTTTTCTCCTGTCTCTTCCCATATCTGATCCTACCCACCTTCCCCCCCCCCCGCAACCCACTTTCCAACCCAGGTCCCTCCCTCCCTCTTCTTCCTGTGATTATTTTGTTCCCCTTTCTAAATGGGATTGAATCATCCACATAGCCTTCATTCTGGTTAAGCTTCATATGGTCTGTGAGTCCTATTGTGAGTATTCAGAGCTGTTTGGCTAATATCACTTATCACTGAGTACTTACCAAAAATGTCCTTTTGGGTTACCTTGCTGAGGATGATATCTTCTAGTTCCATTCTTTTGCCTGCAAAATTTGTGAAGTCTTTGTTTTTAATATCTAAGTAGTATTCCATTGTGTAAATGTACCACACTTTCTGTATCCATTCTTTCATTGAGATATATATGAGTTGTTTTCAGGTTATGGCTATAATAAATAAGGTTGCTACGAATATCGTGGAACACGTGTTATGTGTTGGTGGAGAATCTTTTGGGTATATGCCCAGTAGTATAGCTGTGTCTTCAGGTAGAAGTATTTACAATTTTCTGAGAAACCACCAGATTGATTTTCCAAGTGGTTGTACCAGCTTGCAATCCCACAAGAAATGGAATAGTACTCCTCTTTCTCCACATCCTTTCCAGCATCTGTTAACACCAGAGTTTTTGATCTTAGACATTCTGACTGACTGGTATGAGGTGAAATCTCGTGGTCATTTTGATTTGCATTTCCATGATGACTAAGGATGTTGAACCTTTCTTTAGGTGCTTCTCAGCCATTCAAGATTTCTCAATTGAGAATTCTTTGTTTAGTTCTAGAGCCCAATTTTCAAATTAGGTTATTTGGTTTTTTAGAGGTTAGCTTCTTGAGTTCTTCATATATTTTAGATAATAGTCCTCTATGGGGGTTAGTGAAGACTTTTCCCCATTCTGTAAGTTGCAGCTTTGGCCTAGTGACAGTGTCCTTTGCCTTACAGAAACTTCAATTTCATAAGGTGTGATTTGGCAATTGTTGATCTTAGAGGCTGAGCCAATGGTGTTCTGTTGAGGAAAATTTCTCCTGTGCCAATTTGTTCAAGGCTATTTCCCATTGTCCCTTCTATTAGATTCAATGTATCTGGTTTTGTGTGAAGGCCCTTTATCCACTTGGACTTGAGCTTAGTACAAGGAAATAAAAATGGATCAATCCTCCTACCTACAGACTACTAGTTAGACCAGCACCATATGTCAAAGAAGCTTTCTCTTTTCCACTGTATGGTTTTGGCTTCTTTGTCAAAGATCAAGTTACCATAGGTATATGGGTTTATTTCTGGGTCTTTGATTGTATTCCATTGATCTACCTGTCTGTCTCTGTACCAGTTCCATGAGAATTTTATCAGTATTGCTCTGTAGTATAGCTTGAGGTTAGGGATGGTGATTCTCCCTCAAGTTCTTTTATTGTGGAGAATTACTTCCATTATCCTGTGTTTTTAATTGATCCAAATGAATTTGAGTATTGATCTCTCTATCTCTGTGAAGAATTTAGTTGGAATTTTGATGGAGATTACATTGAATCTGTACATTGCTGTTGGTAAGATGGCCATTTTTGCTATGTTAATCCTGCTGATCCATTCATGAGTATGGGAGGTCTTTCCATCTTCTGAGGTTTCCTTCCATTTCTTTCTTTAGTGATATGAAGATTTGTCATTACAGATTTTTCACTTGCATGATTAGAGTTACACCAAGATATTTTATATTATTTGTGGCTATTGTAATGGTCATTGTATGCCTAATTTCTTTCTCAGCCCATTATCCTTTGTGTAGAGGAGGGCTACTGATTTTTTTTTTAGTTAATTTTATATTCAGCCACTTTGTTGAGATTATCTGTCAGGTGTTGTAGTTCTCTGATAAAATTTTTGGGGAAGTTTATGTATACTACCATTTCATCTGCAAATAGTGATATCTTGACATTTTCCTTTCCAATTTGTAGACCTTTAACCTCTTTTTGTTGTCTAATTGCTTGAGCTAGAAGTTAAAGACCTATATTGAATAAATAGGAAGAAAGTGGGTAGCCTTGTCTTGTTCCTGAGTTTAGTAGGATTGCTTCAAGTTTCTCTCAATTTATTGAATGTTAGCTTTAGGTTTGGTGTATATTGCTTTTATTATGTTCAGGTATGTGCCTTGAATTCCTGATCTTTCCAAGACTTTTAACATGAAGGGGTATTTTATTTTGTCAAAGGCTTTTTCAGCATCTAATGAGATGACCATGTGATTTGACTTTGTTTGTATAGTGGATTACATTGATGGATTTCCATATTTTGAACAGTGCCTGCTTCCCTGGGAGGAAGCCTACTTGATTGTCCCAGATGACTGTTTTGATGTGTTCTCAAATTCGGTCTGGGAGGTTTTTATTCAGTAGCTTTGCATCTATACTTATAAACAAAATTGGTCTGAAGTTCTCTTTCTTTTTTGGGTCTTTTTATGATTTAGGTATCATTGTAATCAGGCTTCATAAAACAAATTAGGTAATGTTCTTTCTGTTTCTCTTTTGTGGAATAATTTGAGAAATATTGGTCTTAGGTCTTCATTGAAACTCTGACCAAATTCTGGACTAAAACTATCTGGCCCAGGGCTTTTTGTGTTAGAAGACTTTTAATGACTACTTCTATTTCCTTAGGGGTTATTGGACTGTTTAGATAGTTTTCCTGACCCTGATTTAAGTTTGGTACATGATATCTATCTAGAAAATCATCCATTTCATCTAGATTTTTCAATTTTGTTCAATATAGGCTTTTGTAATAGAATCTGATGATTTTTTTGAATTTCTTCAGTTTCTTCTGTTAGTCTCCCTTTTCATGCCTGATTTTGTTGATTTAAATACTGTATCTGCGCTCTTTAATTAGTTTGGCTAAGGGTTTATCTTTCTTGTTGATTCTTTCAAAGAACCAGCTTTTGACTTTGTTGATTCTTTGTATTGTTCTTTTTGTTTCTATTTCTTTGTTTTGGGCCTTGAATTTGATTCTTTCCTGCCTTCTACTCCTCTTGATTGTGTTTACTTCTTTTTATTTTAGAGCTTTCAGTTGTGCTGTTTAAATTGTTTATGTAGGATCACCCCAATTTCCTTACAAAGGCACTTATTGATATGCATTTTCCACTTAGCACTTCTTTCATTGTGTTCCATAAGTTTTGGTATGTTATGCCTTCATTTTCATTAAATTCTAAAATGTCTTTAACTTATTCCTTTCTTCTCTAAGTGGTCATTGAGTAGAGAGTTGTTCAGTTTCCATGAGTAATTGGAGTTTCTGTTGTTTTTGTTGTTATTGAAGACCAGCCTTACTAATTCTGTGCTGATCTGATAGAATGCATGGGATTATTTGTCTCTTCTTGTATCTGTTGAGGCTTATTTATTGTCCAATTATATGGTCAATTTGGAGAAAATACTAACAGGTATATTCTTTTGATTTAGGGTGAAATATTCTGTAAATATATGTTAAATCCATTTGGTTCATAACTTTTGTTAGTTTTGCTGTGTCTCTGTTTAATTTCTGTTTCAGTGATCTGTCCATTGGTGAGAGTGGGGTGTTGAAATCTCCCACTACTATTATGTGAGGTTCAGTATGTGTTTTGAGCTTTAGTAATGTTTCTTTTACAAATGTATATACCATCACATTTAGGGCATAGATGCTCAGAATTGAGAGCTCATCTTGGTGAATTTTTCCTTTGGTGAATATGAAGTGTCCTTCCCCATCTGTTTTGATAACTTTTGATTGAAAGTCTAGTTTATTGGATATTAGAATGGCTACTCCAGCTTTTTTCTTGGGACCATTTGCTTGGAAACTTTTATCAAACCTTTTACTCTGGGGTAATGTCTGTCTTTCTCGCTGAGGTATGTTTCCTGTAAACAGCAAAATGCTGGGTACTGTTTACATATCCAGTCTGCTTGCCTATGTCTTTTTATTGGGGAATTGAGTCCATTCATGTTGAGAGATATTAAAGTCCAATGATTGCTGGTTCCTGTTATTTTTGTTGTTAGAGGTAGTATTATGTTTGTGTGGTTCTCTTTTTGTTGGTTTGTTGTAAGAGTGTTAATTTCCTCATTTTTCTTGGTTATAGTTTCCCTCTCTGTGCTGAAATTTTTCTTCTATTATCCTCTGTAAGGATAGAATGGTGGAAAGATATTATTTAAATTTGGTTTCTCCATTCATAGTGATTGAGAGTTTTGCTAGCTATAGTAGCCTAGAATGGCATTTGTGTTTTCTTGGGTCTGTATGATATCTGTCCAAGAACTTCTGGCTATTAGAGTCTCTGTTGAGAAGTCTGGTATAATTTTAATATATCTGCCTTTAATATATATGTTACTTGGTCTTTTTCCCTTACTGCTTTTAATATTCATTTTTTGTTTTGTGTATTTAGTGTTTTGATTATTATGTGAAGGGAGGATTTTCTTTTCTGGTCTAATTTATATGCTGTTCTGTAGGTTTCTTGTACTCTTAGCTTATTTTTGCATTTCCAGAAGTATGTGAGTTGGCTTTCTATCTCAGTGATATTGAGATAAGCTCTTTATTTCATTCTACTTGCAGATTAGGAACATAATCACAATACAATCTCTAACTTAAGGTCTTGGAAAAGTAAAGTATTTTCATTTTTATCATTTAATCATAAGAATCAACAAAGAAAACTGAGTAATATTTAGTCAAAAAAAAAAAAAAGACCTGGCAACTGCATCTTTGTTGTACGTGATGGTAAAGTAGCACCAATAGCCATTAACAATGTCAAACTATTATCCTAAGTATTTAAATAAAGGTATATGTAATATGTATACAGAAATGCACATCAATTGCTTTACAACATTTACTTCAGGTTTTTCTCTAAGAGTTGTACTCATATGTCTCTAGAAACACTTGTCAATCAATAAAGTGAGAGGCTTTTGTAAGATAGTTTTCAAAGCAATGTCAGCACCATTAGTTCAGTTTAAACACATAACAAGATGAGTTCAGAAATAGAATAACTTTACTGGAGAAAATGTTATCTAGGTTGATATTTAAATACATTTAAGTACATATTTGTACCTGCCCAGACTTTAATGAACTTAACAAATGAAAATATAAACCTGCATTTTACATTTTGTTGCTTATATAAGACTCAAAATGATATGAGACTATCACTTAGAAATATTGTCAATGAAAGTGACCCCATTTTTATAGTATGTAAGAATCTTCCTCTTGGAGAGAGCTAACTATGTTTAATTATTTTCATCAATTTGAGAGTTTCTTTTATATATAGACTTACAATGTTAGAGTGCATTATACTATAACTTGAAAAGAAGGAAGAAAGGAAAAAAGAAGGAGGGAAGTAAAGAAGAAAAAAGAAGAAGCAAAAAAAAAATAAAAGAAAAGAAAAAGAAACCAAAATCAAGACTAAAATTAAACTAAACCAAAGCAAACTAAGCCAAAGCAACAATAACAACAAAAATAACAGCAATGATACTTCTATGCTTACCGAAAAGGTGAACTCAAATTTGTTGTTCCTTAACAATGTTACAAAATTCTTTCTGCAATTAGAATATAATTGGAAAACTTCAACATATAAAGGCAACATGTCATACCTGAATAAAGTTAGGTTATCTTCATTGTGTCCTCTGCTTTCTATATTGACACACTGGTCTGAAAAAAATCTTGAAACATATCTGTCAAATAGGGAAATATTAACTGGGGAGGGGAGAAGAGGGAAGAGAATACAGAAAGAAGATTTAGGTAAGAAAGGACAAAACACCAATGTTATTGGAAAAAGCTATAGGAAAGCATTAAAAACTGAGTTTATACTACACACACACACACACACACACACACACACACACACACACACACACATTATATCAAGGGAAACCTCCCTTTGCATTGTTGATTAGGGGGTTCCAAGGTATTTCTCAAACAGTAAGGCTATTGCCATTGCCTGTGATTGCTTTCTACAATATGAAAGTAAGATCCTATAACTGAAGTTGGTTCATATATTGGTCATTGAATTGGAAGAGATCAAACTATTATTGACTTGGATTTTTCCTTTATGAAGACTAGCACTCATAGTATTGGAAGATGCTGTGGAAGCTGCCAAGGAAGAAAAGTAATCAATTGTACCACCTAACTGGAAAGCCTGTAAACCTCAAGCATTTCCAGTACAGGTGTATCCAGTGCAGCAGTTACATTTATAACAAACTGCTGTTTAATTAGACTAAAGAATCTACTCAAAATAAAGGAATTCATGACTGGAACTGTGAATTTTGCCAACTAATTGTGGTCTGAAAGGTTGTAGATATTAGAGGAGAACCTACTACTGCCATTTTCTTCAATCAAAAAGGGACAAGATACTTGACTCATAAAACCTAGAGAAATCAAGCTGGTACTGCCATAGCACTATACAGTTTTCTAGACTTCACAGGAAGTTGTAAAGTGTTGATACAAATCAATTAAAATAAATCATTACTAATATAAAGATAGAATGACTGCTACAAAATCAGAGAAAAAGGATGCATTGTGGGTAGTACTAAAAAGAGCAGCAAGTTCCTGAACTGCACAGGACACTGGAGGGCTACATGGCTCCAGCTAGGTGTTCTCATCTCAGCAGACTCTCTAGCCCTGGGCTCCCAAGATGTCTTCACCCATCTTGATAAGTTCCCCTGGCAGGTTGCTGCCACACCAGCCCCATGCAATGGCCACCCACCTAATGGTTAGATGTCATACTACCCAGTAATCTGGTAAAATCAAAACTCTAGAAACTTATAGTTAATCAGTCAGATTTATGTATAAATAAATTCTCAATTCACAAGATGCATACACAATAAATTCTTAGCCAATTGATAATGATACAAGTTGCCCACCTAGATTAGACAAGTTATCCCAATTATTCTATCCTTGTATGATAATCACAACTGCCTGTTGCTATTTAAAACCACACGGGATCAGGAACTTCTTGCTCTCCCTCCATCTTCCTCTCTCCCCTGACTCCTTCATCCCTGTCTGTGCAGCTCTTCACTCTACCTCCTTTTCCCCTATCCAATCACAGGCTTCTAGTTATATAAATAATTAAATTAACTTGACAGGAAAAATCCTGCTACAAAGATATACTCAAAATTTCTGTTGATAAATCAGTCTTGAAAGAAAATCCAACTCTCTTATGGGAACACAGGGAGAAGGAAAGAAAACAAGTGAGTACTACAATGACAGGAGGAGAGAGTTGAAGTTGATGAATGTCTTTCATATCTTAATTATGGAGATAGTTATACAAGAGCAGGCAGCTGAGATGTCATAAAACTGTATATATTAAAATGATCTGCTTATTGTGATTCAATGATATTGTTATCAGGCTATTTACCTGAAATTAAGTTGAAAACAATGGATTTAATTTGTCAAGAAAATATTCAGCCTTATTGCTGTGTAAGTAATTGTATAAAATGTGTTTTCATATTTTCAAATGTTTCAAGTTTATGCTATGTATGAGGTCCTTAAAATAGTGTGTATTACAAGGAGGATTTTCTATTATAGTTTTGAAATGGATGTCATGGAGGAATGCTTATTTTGCTTCTTCTGGAACAGCGATGTGAGGTGGCATAAGTGACCTGGGTTTGCAATGAAATCTATTTCCAGAGCCAGGATTCAGATGTATGCAATTTGATTGTAGGATCTTCACACTTTTCCACCTACATTATCCTATCAAGGCTGAATTTTTCTCTAATTATAATGTTAAAATCAATTTTAAAATCTGAGACAATAGCTTCGTGATAGGCACTTGCTTTGAATTCACAAAGCATCAGAATAAGCTCCCAGTATTGCACCAAAAAATCATCATGATGGCTTAAAAATATTAAATAAGCATTTATGCCTATTTAGCTCTCCTCCTGCAATCTCTATCTACATTAGAATGCATTTAAAGGTGTGTAGAGGCATGTGCTAGTTTCAGCGGTACACTGGTTTTGATAAGCTGTCATTTTCTTCAAAACATCTCCAGACCATTTTTTAGAGCACAATAAGACAATCTGCTGCTCATGTCACCTGACTTATCAAGATCTTAGAGCAACCCTGTAATTATAAACTCCATTGAAACTTCACAAAACCCTTTGTCTCAGTCCATTTCCGATTAGCTACACTTTGAAATACCCATAGCTCTTGTTATTAGCAGATGACATGCCTAGCCTATTTTTTGCATCACTGGACACTGTCAACATCTAACCCCTCTTTCCAGTATATAAATGCGTAACCCTACACCAGCATTTGGATATAGCCATTCACATTTTCAGAGTTGTACCATTTGAGTCCATTTTCTAAAACTTTCCTTGATATGTGTGGTCCTGGCAGATCAGTTAAGTTAATTTATGTTTGGTCAAACACCATCTACAGATTTATAAGGAATCCTTTGAATAGTATTGGCAATAAGAAGAATAGAACAGTAAAGTTCTGTCTCTAAATTATTTAAAAATCCTCTGCAGTAGACCATGTTTCTACTTTAAGAATGACAAAAGAAATTCAAAAGAATAAGTGGCCATATGCACACTATTAGATTGGGTCAAATTCATTATACAGCATGGTATTGATGCTTATATTTTTCATATTTGTTGACTTGTCAGTAATAACAAAAGAGAGCATTTTAAAAATATTTTGAGAAATAAACATACATTAAAAAATAATTTCTCAGTCTGATTTCCATAAGATTTGATGTCAGAAATTACGTTTTGTTACATATTTCCAGGCTTGACTGTGTATCCACTCTCCGTTGTCTTGCTCATTGAATTACTCTGGAATTGTTCCTAGATTACACAAGAACCACAAAGCAACTCCTTTGGAGAATGCCTTCCAATGCATTTACATCAGTGGGATAATTTGGTTCTTGTGGAGCCAAAGATCCAAACTAATCTGAATTTACAAGGTGAATATTTTTAGAAAAATTCAAAGATAGTAAATAATATTCTCAGTGGGTATATGAACCATATATAAAGATAGGTCCCATGCTCAGCAGTAGTAAGCCAGCACAAAATGAACTCAATAATATTTTTGTGAACCTTTGTCTCTTTCTACTTTTTGGGGGCATTTTCTTCTCGTATTATTGATCTTTTACTTAATGTGTTATGGTTTTGCCTCTTGTGTTTTTATGGTATTTGGTGTGTGTGTGTGTGTGTGTGTGTGTGTGTGTGTGTGTGTGTGTTACTTTTTATTTATTTTGGTTCACTTCTTTCTAATTTGTTTCTTTTTTTAAGGAGATAAAGAGAAGAAAGGTTTGGAGTTGTGAGAGGGTCTGAGAGGAGTTGAGGGAGGAGAAATCATCACTGGAATGTATTGTATAAAGAACACTGTTCTTCAATAAAATGAATAATTTAAAAATACTACAAATGTTTTTTTGCACACAGTGTGAGTGTAAGTACTGACAATTCTTCATTGGTTGATACATTTATTCTGTTGATAAACTATGAAAAGAAAAATAGATACAAATAAGCCAATAAAAATCTTAAAAAGTTAACTTGAAAGAATTTCTTTTAAAAATGTCTCTGTAGATAGACAACCCCAACTGCTTCAGATAAACTCTCTGTAGCTGTATTAGTTTTTATGTATGAGTTACAGTAAACATGTGCCATTCTTAAACTATAGGGGCTTCCTCATTGCGCTGTTTACATTTCTTTATGAGAAACTAAACTGCCTAAAGCAAAAATCTATTACTTCTTTTAAATAATGACATGAAAAGTTAAGGAAAATGAGCTTTACTAAAGAGAAATGCCTATGAACTATGAATATTAGACAGACTATTCAACCAGATCACGCTCATGCAGCACTGTAATTAGCAGATCTGCTTAAAATGCAAGAATAAAATGTGCATTTATGAAGCTACATCAGTTTTATTATGCTTTATAGTCTCCAAGGGGAAGCAGACATGACTAGCTGTTTTGATATTTCTTTATAATTTCTAATCTCTCTTCTAAATACAAATATAAACACACTAGTAAACTCAGAGTGTTTAACAAAACTGAAACCAACAGAGACCTGGAAAATTTCCTTACAAACATCTTGATTCAGAGCTGGATGGCCAGATGACAAGCATTTTCTGGTTTCTTGTGCACTTGTCTTTATTCATAGCCCTATATGGAGTTGTTGAAAATAATTGATAGCACATTTCTTCTTGCTTAAACATTATAAATTAATATCTCAATATAGTTCAGAAAATCTCCATGATTTTTATAAGTATTATACATACATACTTACATGTGTATATACATATGTATATACACATATGAAAATAGACTACACACATACATAGATAAATATACATATATGTGAATGTATATTGGATAAATGCATACTTCACATACATACTTAGAAATATGTACATATGCACACATATACCCTTGTATGTATAATACACATGTATATACATATACACATAATTCATGTACATATATACTCATATATACATGAATATACATATACACACATTTATACATGCATACATGCATGTAGACATATGTATGTATACACACATACATGCATATACAAACATATATTTACATACATATACACATGGATTTGTATATGCATACATACATAATCACATGTATAAACATACAATTTGTATACATCCATACATATACATATATGTATTTACACATACCTGCTTACATTTGAATACACACATAGATGCATATGTACATGCACACCTATATGGCTATATTTATATATGAAACAAATTTTCCTTATTTCACACCTAAGTCTGATTTGGAAAATCGAAGTTTAAATTCTAGACACAACTTCAAATTTGTTGATAATTAAATTAAGTGTAGCTGTATAAAATGCTGTAATTAAAATATGAATATTTGACATGATATTTGAAGTTTTAAAAATGTACAAATGGCACATATGAATCATTTTGAGTTGAAACGAAACACTTCATAAACTATGTCAGAAAGCAAGGCTGGGAAACTGCAGAAGTGAGGCAGAAAAGTACTGAGAGAGGGGGCCTTCCTGGGGAAAGCATCTGCCTGGCAAGTGGAACCACTGAGCATTAGTGTATAACAAGTATGCCCTCAGAACGTAGAAATATGACAAAAGACACCGAAGGGAAGAAGTTGGCAACTCTAATTGTTGGAGGAAATTTGATCTAACCTCTAACAATATTTTATAGGAAGGATAGAAATATCAATATAATATGAGCAGAATCTGTAAAAACAAGTTGATACTACTAGTGAGTAGAATTCTTTCACACTCTTCTGGTGTACCACATGCTTATGAATAAGCTATTTTATCACATATATTCTATAGTATTAAAATCATGGCATAGAGTAGATAATATTCACTATTGTCACATGTTTGATATCAACACCTAGTTACATATATCACTCAGTAATATTTCTTGACAAGGTTTAAAAATCAATTATTTGAAACTTCTCTGTCCTTTCTATACCTATATAACTCTGTAGACACAGTTTTCAGCATCTCTAACTCCTATTAGAAACTTGACAAAGTCAGACCCATTAACTTTGGCAGAGCCTTAATAAAAGAACATTTGTTATTCCTTCCTCTGTTGTGTCTTCGGGCAAGGTTCCATAAATGATGGACTGTTCTATTTTCTAGTTCCCAGCTTTATTAGTTTCCAGCCAAAACTTAATCAAGATTTAAGGTCAATGAATAGAGAGTCCAGCCTGGCCCTCTGAGAGAGTGATTGCATAAGATAAATGTAACTTGAGAAGATCCTTATCAAGGCCTTTAGGGCTACAGAAAATAAATAAGAAGGAACTGCTCAAAGACGTGTTTGCAACATTTCAATGGTCTCGCTTACTTGTAATTTGGAAAAGCAAACCCAGCTAGGACCAGTCAATGCAATTACAAGTACAAAGGAAAGCTTGATTGTTTTTCTATGCATGAAAACATTAAGAAAATTAAGACTTTCCCCCTTTATCCAACCATTCCCTGTAATTATGACTAGCAAGCTTCTTGGTTTCTATAAAGTGTGGAAGTGCTTTGATGTGGCTACTTACTGAATAGTTGATTATTAGAAGCATGCAAGGAAACAGGCTTAATGAACACAATTCACAATGCACTGGGGAAGAGACCATTACTCCCTAATACTGCTAGGTACTAATTTTCAACAAGTCACACTGTCAATACTTGCTCTTATTTAAAAGATGGGGAAATGCTGATATTTAATGCTGTAGCTTAAACTCTGCTTAGATAACTTTTTCATTTCTTTTTCTAGCATGGTTCAAAATGTTCTCACCTTGGAACACTAAGCAGAAACTCCTTTGGAAAAAGAAGGGAAAGCAAAGAATAAAAATGAAGACTAGATGTTGGAACAAAGCTAGAAAATGATAAGTGTGTTGTGGGCTATTCAGATTCCTGCCGTGGTCTTGCTGATGGTCTTGAGTAATCTCATTGCAATCAGCCACAACACTTAACAAGTAGAGCTGGTGTCATCAAGAACATCCTGTCCCCATAGTGCCTTTAAAATTGGCTTGCAGGTCAATGCTCTCTTCTACCCCCTGAATGAAACCTTCGATAGGTCCTTAAAGCTTTTCTGATTAAGCCTGATTAATATAAACTGTTCTCCAGTATCTTCAATCCAACAACAAAGCTGCCTTTATGGAGTTAATAGTTGAGGTCTTTGTAAAAGACAGCTTTGATCCAGTCTCAGATTAAAACTGCTTCCTTGATTTGTTTACCACATGTGAGACTCTGAAAGATAGAAAGAGGCATGCATTTTTTTTATCCCAATTCAACCAGTGCCTCAATTTGTCACCACTTGTCAAATTGTCATTGTATTTCTTTCAGTTGTCCTAAATTGTAATTCAGTTGTAGCAATGGGAGACAGTAAACAAAATGGATACTGAAAACTGCTAATGACAGGGGTCACTCTGGAGATATAGAATGCTCTGGATTTGGCAGATGTTTAAGCTCTATCTCATCAAACTTTCCCATTACTTTGATTATCTGACCAAAGTTTCAATTAAGAATTGAGTTAATCAACTTTGATCCCTTTTCCTGAATAGTCTTTCTGAAGCCTTGGGTATCTTTCTGCTGAGAACTTGCATATGCTCAAGACATTCAGTAGTGAATGATGTTATTTCCTTCTAGTCTGACTGGCTGTTTATGCACAAGTGCAAAAGGAAATCTTCATCTCCTAATACCCTGAAAACTCCTGAGCACTGACCAGATCTTGGAATAAGAGTTGGTATTCTCATTAGCATCAGAGGAGCTCAATACACCTTTTTATTTCTTTATTGCATGTTAAATTCCTGCCCATGGTGTTCAACTAACTAGAAATGGGACCCTGAAGGATGCTCTGAGATTCCCATAGAAACCCCTGAATGCTAGTCTTGAAATGGGGAAAATTATTTTCTACAACTTGTTCTAGAGTACAAGTGACACAAATTGTGGAAATGTTTTTTTTCTCTAAAATGATATCCTGAAACATCTCTTATATCTTCAAATATGATAGGTATAAATGTCATAAGTGGTTGATGAAAGCCTTGGGGTTGTCTCTTAGGAGCGTGATGTACATTGTCAGAACATTTCAATGTGCAATCATTACCGTTGGATTTTTCACACACACATGTGTGCTACATGGGCTAAACCGTATCAATGGTATCAGTACTCAAATGAGGAGGCTTAACAGTAACATTTATTTTATGTATTGGGCAAATACAATGAAAAGTCCTTTTAGCTATGCACTTATTTAACAGAATTATAGTGGGGGTTATTTTAAGCTTTCAAGTTGCAAGCAATGATCTGAAAATGCTTCAGGGTACCACTTTGAAATTTATTAATAATTTTAACTGTAGATTATTTATTATGATTTTATCATCATTATTATTACTGCTTTTCCTAGACTAAACATGAAAAAGTAAAGAACTTATCTTGAAAAAAAATAAGAGACTTGATTCTGGTGAACTTGGAGGCTCCTACCCTATAGGATATTCTCTTCCTTCCTTCCTTCCTTCCTTCCTTCCTTCCTTCCTTCCTTCCTTCTTTCTTCTTTCCTTCTTTCCTTCTCCCCTTTCTCTCTTTCTCTTTCTTTCTCTCTCTCTCTCTCTCTCTCTCTCTCTCTCTCTCTCTCTCTCTCTA
>JADRCD010218816.1:0-30809 GCA_019843815.1 Montemys delectorum
TGGGATTTGAACTCAGGACCTTTGGAAGAGCAGTCGGTGCTCTTACCTGCTGAGCCATCTCACCAGCCCTCTTCTTCAGCTTTTTATTACATTGATTTACATACTGCTACATGTGAATGTCAATGTGTATGTGGAGATCAGAGAGAAACTGTATCCAACTCAAGCCTTCAGGCTTGATGACAAGTACCTTCACCCACCAAACCATCTTTCTGGCCTGATAACATCACCTTTGTGTAACTGGAGCACTTTCCTCACACTCCATTGGTCAGAATGGGCTCCCACACTGGAGTGTCAGTCACATGCCAAGCAGAGCATGTAGTGGGGGCCATCTCTAAAAAATGCAGTAGCCCCGCTTCCGTTAGGCTACATCCCATGGCTTCCAGTGTATTCTAAACCTGGTTCCCAATCCACCATAAGCTACATTTTTTAATTATATGCATGTATCTGTGATAAAATTGAATTAATAAATTAGGCACAGTCACAGATTCATAGCAAGTGTAATTAATAGTATAATCATGGTAGTACTGTACTAGAAAACTGTAATGCGGTCTCTTGAAATGGCTTACTGTGTGGCACGCATCCCGGTTCCTGTGGTGACGTGATAAGTTGAGGTGCTTGACGTAGGCATCGAGACGTAGGCTACCACTGGCCTTTCGAACATGTGTCAGGAGGCTCCTCTGCCTGAGGGCGTCGTGGACCACAGGGCCATGACGATGCAGGGTGAGCAGTGTATACAGGATGGATACGCTGGACAGGGGGATGATTCACATCCTGGGAGGGGCTGAGTAGGACAGCACTAGATTTCATCATGCGGCTTGAGGCAGCAGAACTTAGGAATTGTCTACCTCTGTAATTTTCCATTTATTATTTGCAAGGGTAACAGAAGCTACCACAAGTAAGGCGCGGACAGAAGGTTACTTAGATGGTTGTGGAAGGAAGGATCCTCTTTGGCCCAGCATCTTCTTTTCACATATACCGTGTCATTTGATCTAAACCTACTATCAGGAGGACTTCAGTTAAAGTAACTAAGGTCAGAAGGGAAAGTGGTTGGCTCAGATTCAGGTCCCAGCATTCAGTTGTGTCAGGCCCCCTGGGTCTCTAGGTGCACGCTGATCTTACTAACAAAACACTACGGACTGCTCCTTCCTTGCCACATCAGCACAGGGCCACCACAGTGTCGAGGGGAGCCCCTGCGTCCCCTGCTGACTGCTCCTGCACTTTAGAGGCATGGTGACTTATTTTACTTGCTTGAAATATTCTATTATTATTTTATGTGCGTGGATGTCTTGACTCCGTGTCTGTCTGTGTGCCACATGCGTGCCTGGTGCCAGCAGAAGTCAGGAGAAGGAGTCAGATCTCTTATAACTCCAGCTGCAGGTGGCTGTGAGCAATAAGACACTGGGAACCAACACTGGTCTTCTAAAGGAGATGTCAATGCTCTTAATCAGTGAGCCACCCCTCCCCGCCAAAGCATCAAGATGACTTAAGATGAACACTTTGGGGGACCTGTGTAAACAAATAATATATATGTCTTAGTTAGGGTTTTACTGCTGCAAGCAGACACCATGACCAAGGCAACTCTTATAAGGACAACATTTACTGGGGGTTGGCTTACAGGTTCAGAGGTTCAGTCCCTTATCATCAAGGTGGAAGCATGGCAGTATCCAGCAGGCATGGTGCAGGAAGGGCTGAGGAGGAGCTGAGAGTTCTACATCTTCCTCTGAAGGCAAACAGGAGAAGACTGGCTTCCAGGAAGCTAGGAAGAGGGTCTTAAAGCCCACACCCACAGTGACACACCTACTCCAACAAGGCCACACCCCCTAATAGTGCCACTTCCTGGGGCCAAGCACATTCAAACCATCTATCTATCTCTCTGTCTGTCTGTCTGCCTATCTATCTTCTATCTATTTCATTTTTTAAAAGATTTATTTTATTTTATTTTATTTTATGTGTACGAGTACACTATAGCTGTACAGATGGCCATGAGCTATCATGTGTGTGGCTGCTGGGAATTGAACTCAGGACCTTCTGCCGGCCCTACTTGCTCCGGCATAATTCACTGTAGCTGTCTTCAGACATACCAGAAGAGGGAGTCTGATCTCATTATGGGTGGTTGTGAGCCACCATGTGGTTACTGGGATCCGAACTCAGGACCTTCGGAAGGGCAGTCAGTGCTCTTACCTGCTGAGCCATCTCGCCAGCCCCCTATCTATTTCATTTTAAAAATGAGGACTTCATATGATTTCCTGGAACAGAGCAGAGTTCAGCTTCTGAATTGGAGAGAAGGTCAGGACGAAGCCCCCCCTCCTCTCCCATCTCAGGGTCCTGGTTGATGAGTGAGGGGCACAAGGTAAGAAGTGGGCAGTAATGGGATCTTACCAGGGCTGGTTGAGGCGGAGTCATTGGACCCAGACCTGGGCAGAGAGAAGGAAAACTAAAAGAGAAGTAGCAGGAGCAGTTCCTATGGGTCCCACTCAGAGGGAGGAAGGGGATCCAGTTCTGTCCACTCCCCAAGTTACATCTCAACTCCCAAACAGCTCAGTTCCCTTAAGAGAGAAATTCTGCTGAGGACAGCGGTGGGGTAGGTGCTACATCAACCAGGAGCAGGCCAGGACAGATCTTGGGACTTGCACCAAGCCTCAATCTCTAAATCTTGCTGGTGCCTTTCTCCCTCCCTAGCCAGTCATTGATGGTATCTCCTTAGAAATGTCCCCAGGCTAGCAACTTCTTTCGGAGATTATAGATCAGGAAAGGTCTGAAACCATGACTTCCATGTCTCTCGTGTGTGGGCTGGCAGCACAGGGCTTTCTTGTCCCGTGATGTACCAAGGAAGGCTGTTTCTCGATTTCTCTGTCCCTGATATCCCCTGTTACACCAACCCCACAGAGTATTCTTGGATATTTCTTTTGTTTTTTTCCTCTTTTACATGTATATGTATGCTTTAGAGACTCTCTGCCTGGGGAGATGTTAATAAACATCTTGCCTCTTTACCGGGCACTAAACCAAAAAGTACCATCTCACCAGAGTCCAACTTGGAGAACCAATGAGTTTATTGGATTTACTTAAGAGCCAAGGTGAGGGGTTACTCACAGGAGCAGGAGCTACCCATCCCCCAAACAGCCACAGCACTGGATCTCACCCTAAAATAGGTGGCTACTTCCCCCTGGCTGTACTGATGGAGTCCTCCTGTCTTAGGCCTGGTCTTAGCTGCCCTCCTGGGATCCTGGTACTTGGGACAGTCATGAAAAACTAATAAATAGGTGGGCATCACCATGGTTATGTTGTTAAAGACTGGATGCCTTGAGGTACACACATAAAAACCAGGTTTTGATGGTAAAAAGGTCAGGGTACTTGTGAGGCCCTCCCCACTATGATTTAAAATTATATACATATATATATATATATATATATATATATATATATTAAAGTTTTATTTATATGAATACACTGTAGCTGTCTTCAGACACACCAGAAGAGGGCATCAGATGGTTGTTAGCCACCATGTGGTTGCTAGCCACCATGTGGTTGCTGGGAATTGAACTCAGGACCTTTGGAAGAATAATCAGTGCTCTTAACCACTGAGCCATTTCTCCAGCCCATAACTATATTTTTTAAAAAGGCCTTTGTTCTGAAACTTGCTTTGTAACCTGGGTAGACTTGCACTTGTGGCTATCCTCCTGCCTCAGCCTCCTGGGTGCTAGGATTACAGGCAAGCACCATCATCCCTGGTATGGATGGGCTTTCTCCATTCAGTTTTCCTCATCCTCCCCTCTGTTGAAGGCATCACCTCTTCCATGAAGTCCTTAATGAAAGCTCACTGTGTTTTCAGTGCCTCCCCTCCCCCACTTGAATTCACCTTCCTGGGCCTTGGACCCGCCTCCACAGTACTATGCCTGAGTCACCCTTGTTTCTTTGCTCAAGCCTGGCCAATATGCCTCCTGGTCCCTCGCCGCCCCCGTATAGAAATTACTCACCAGTTACGTCATTGATCGCTGGAATGTGCACTGTCCTCCAAGACATTCTTCCCACACCATCTATTGTTTTCTTTAAACTAACAATATTTTCCCAATAACAAGTGTTTACCATGGAAAATTTAGATGCAAAACGTATACAAAGGAAAAAAAATACTCACCGGTTCTGGAAACCAAATCTCACAAGTATTTCTTTCAGAATCCTCTCTGGTGCCTTTTACTCCAGGGCTTCATGCATGTCTGTTAGTCCTTCTGCTACATTATTTTGACAAGTTCTCCTGGGATTCTCCTGCATCCCCATGTAGCCCAGGCTGGCTTCAAACCCACAGTCTGGTCCTCAATCTCCTGTTTGCTGGGTGGGACTGGGGCAACCATGCTGGATGCTATATTTTTCCTTCTTCCTAAAATCCCCCCTTCACCCCCTACCACCCACTCTGTGAGTGAGTCTCATTCTGTCTGTCATTCTCTGAGAAACCTTTCCTCCCCCACACGTCAGGACTCCTGTGACACATGCAGGACCCAGTACTTTTCCTTATCGAACTAACCACAGCTAGAAATAAACGGTCATTTGTGTTCTTCTTGTTTGATGTGTCTCCTAGATACATGACTTGATGCACAGGTTAAGACTGGCCTTTCTTGTTTATTCTCGTGTGTGTGTGTGTGTGTGTGTGTGTGTGTGTGTGTGTGGTGTGTGGTGTGTGTTTAGCTTCAGATGTATGATTCTCCTGCATCAGCCTCATGTATGCTGAGACTTCAGATATGTGCCACCAACCTGGCATCTTCTTGTTTATCCTAACGGTCTCACTGGCTAGCACAACGTCCAGTACACAGAAAACATATTAATACATCACACTAGGACACTGTCCTAGAATAACAATGTGCTCACACTCAGTTACTCTTTATAAGATCAGGTTGAAGACTGAGGAAGTAGCTCACCTATGTAACATACAATAGAATACCTGTGTAACATACAGTAAGTAGCCCTGGAGTCAGTCCCCAGCACTGTATAAACTGGGTGTAGTGGCTCATGTTTGTAATCCCAGCACTCAGGAGGTAGATGCACAAGAATTGGAAGTTTGAGGCCATCCTTAGCCACAAGGTGAGTTCAAAGCCAGCTTGGGCCACATGAGATCTTGTCCTTAAAAACCATTGTGTTGGGGACATAAGCCCGGAGAGCTGGCTCATTGATTAAATGGAACAAGTAATTACTTGTTCCTTTTGCAGAGGACCCCAGTTTGGTTCTCAGCTTCTGTGTGGTGGCTCACAACCATCTGAACTCTAGTTCCAGGGGATCTGACACCCTTTCTGACCTTCATGGGCACTAGGCACACATTGTATACACATTATACATATGTGAAGACAAAACATTCATACACATAAAAATAAATAATTTTTTCCAAAGGATCAATCAGTAAAGATGGCTTAGCAGTTAAGAATACACACTGGCAGGGTGGTGGTGGCGCACGCCTATAATCCCAGCACTTGGGAGGCAGAGGCAGGCGAATTTCTGAGGTCCAGGCTAGCCTGGTCTACAGAGTGAGTTCCAGGACAGCCAGGGCTATACAGAGAAAACCTGTCTTGAAAAAAAGAAAAAATAAAAAAAAACCCAACTCCCCCAAAACAAAAACAAAACAAAAAGAAAAAAAAAAAAGAATACATACTGATTTTTCAGAGGATTCAAGTTTGATTTCTGCGTCCCACACCAGGCCATTTACAGTGGCCTGTAAAGGTAGCTCCAGGGGATAGATGCTCTCTTCCACACACACACACAGACACATACAGACTTGCATAAATACATAGTTAAACGGAACTTATTTGACAAACATAGCTAATCAATTATGGTGCAGCTGACATGGTCTCAGAGATAGGACACTGAGCTAGAGGTTCCCACTCCCAAGGAGCCCTCAGCCTTCTGAGGAAGAAAGATTAGTAAATAAGATTTCTATTTATTTTTCAAGTATATGACAGCTAATATTAAGCTATATTCATTGACAGAAGTGACACCACTCCTTTTAAAGATAATGTTTTGGTTTGGTTTGGTTTGGTTTTTCCAAGTTGGTTTTTTCGAGACAGGGCTTCTCTGTGTAGCCATGGCTGTCCTGGAACTCACTCTGTACACCAGTCTGGCCTCGAACTCAGAAATCCGCCTGCCTCTGCCTCCCAAGTACTGGGATTAAAGGCATGCACCACCACTGCCTGGCAAATATAATGTATTTTAATGTGTATGTGTGTGTACTTATGTGAGCTTATATGTATCACGTATATATGGTGTCCACAGAGACCAGAGGGTGTCAAATCCACTGGAAATGGAGGTACAGGTAGATGTGGGTCACCTGATAGAGATGCTGGGAACCAAACCCAGGCCTTCTGCAAACGCAGCCTGTTCTTTTAACTGCTAGGCATCTAACCAGCCTTAACATCATTTTAAAGATTTTGCCCTTGCTAATGAATTAACCTCACAGAATCTGAGATTATGTGTTTGGGGAGGACTGTGAGATTACAGGACAGTGATGCAGGTAGGAAACTGAGTCAGGAGAGAATGGCAGAATACTAGGAGATATGGAAGGGGCTCTCACTCTAGAATCTTATTGCAGCCTCTTGCCAGTTGCAAGCTAAGAATGTCAACAAGGGCTAGCAGGATAACTCAGTGGGTGAAGGCTTTAGTAGCCAACCTTCACAACTCGAGTTTGATCCCTGGAACCCACATAGTGGAAAGAGAGAACTGCCTCCCAGAAGTTGTCCTCTGACCTCACCTCCACAAGCAACACTCCCCACCCCCTGAAAGTAAATACATGTAATAAAAAAAAATTACAGAAAAAAAAGAATTCCATAACAATTAACATTTGCTATGGAAGTTGGCAACATAGAGACATTGTTTCTTTTACACAGAGATGTTTCAAGTAAGAATGTTAAAATAGCAATGAATCAGGCTCAGGACTCAGCATGTACAACTTGATACTACCTCCCTCCCCTCCTGGAATTTCACAAACTAGACCAGTAACTTTGTTTCTTTGTGTCTAGTCTTCTTTTTTTAAAGGGTCATAATTTCTGTTTACAGTGGAGAGATCCTAACTTCCTGCATGCCCCTGACCTAAGATGTGACCTTATCCACACAGCAGCCCTGTAAATTCCACACAAGACTCACTTAGATTCCTTAGAAACCCTTTGAAGAACTCACCAAAATTGTAGGGGCTGGGAGTGGAGATTTCTTGGTAGAGTGCCTGCCTAGCATGCTCTGGCATCAATGCCCAGCACACCATAGGTGCTTGCCCATCATTCCAAAACTTGGGAAGTAGAAGAAAATGGACCAGAAGTTTAAGGTCATCCTGGGGCTACATAGCAAGTCTGAGGCTAGCCTGGGCTACTGGAGATGCTGTCTTAGGATGACAACAACATGAACCCAGCACCCAGGGCTCTTTCCATCTGCTCTACCTTAGGAACCTTTGCTGTTGTCTTCTGCCTCCGCCCATTCTGAGAATCTTCACATCTTTGTTTTTTTGTTTTTGTTTTTAGACAAATTCTTACTTGTCTAAAAGCAAGTAGCTCTAGTTGGTCTGGAACTCACAGAGACCTACCTGCCTCTGCCTCCTGAGTGCCACTATGCCTGGTAATTCTCACATCTTTTGATATCCCCTGTAAAAAAGATCTCTCTGGCTTGCATGTTTTTTTCTCACATCTACATCCTCCATCACCTCCAGCCTGGGTGCCCACCTTCACCTCTGCTGTCTGCTGGTTTCACTCAGGTCCCTTCTCTGCTTTGAAGCCAGATTAAGCTATCCCAGGTGTAAGCACGCACAGCCTTTCCCTGGCTTAAAACTCCAATGACTTCCCACAGACTTTGCCAAAATACATTCAATGGGACTTGAGAGATTGCTCAGTGGCTGCTCTTGCAGAGGACCTGGTTTTGGTTCCTATGACTACTCATAACTCTCTCTTTTTTCCCCCTACTAATTTATTTATTTACTCACTCCTGATCACAGGACCCCTCCCTCCTCCCAGTGCCCCCTTCACAAGCCCCTCCCATCACCCCTGAGAAAGGGGAGGTCCCCATCTGGGTATCATCCTACCCTGGCACATCAAGTCACTGCAGGACTAAGCACATTCTCTCTCATTGAGGCCAAACAAGGCAGTCCAGTTAGGGGAACAGGATCCATGGGCAGGCAACAGAATCAGGGTGAGTCCTGTTCTAGTTGTTGGGGGACCCTCATGAAGACCAGGCTGCACATCTGCAACTCTCCTCTTTAATTCCTCTTTCTCTCCTCCCTTTCTAAGACAGGGTCTCATGTAACCCAGGTTCCCCTTACACTCACTGTGTTTGAGGATGACCTCAAATTCCTCCCCCTACCTCCCTTCAGACCTGTACTGCTATACTCAGTTTTATGTGTGGGCTGTAACATTTCAGTAAGCGCTCTAACAACTGAGCTACATCCCCATCCTGTTTGCTTTACCTATTTTTTTTGTTGTTGTTTTTGTTTTTTGTTTTTTGTTTTTCAAGACAGGATTTCCCTGAATAGCCCTAGCTGTCCTGGAATTCACTCTGGCTCGCCTCGAACTCAGAAATCTGCCTGCCTCTGCCTCCCAAGTGTTGGGATTAAAGGCATGAGCCACCACTACCCAGCTTGATTTACTACTATTTATGTGTAGGAATATTTCCCTATGTATAAGTCTATGCATCACATATATGCCTGGTTCCCCATGGATGCCCGAAGAGGACTTTAGAACCCCTGGAACTGGAGTTGCAGATGATTGTGAGCCCCAGGCCCAGTAGTAGATTACATAGATCCTTCTTGTGCAATCATGCTTTCTCATGGCTGTCAAGCACACTGCTCATGGCTAGGCAAGCTGGGCATGGTGGGACTCATGCCTGTGGTTCCCAGCACTGGGCTGGCAGAGGCTGGAGGATCTCACTTTGAGTTCTAAGCCAGCTTGGTATACATAGTGAGTTCTAGGCCAGCCAGGGCCACACAGTGAGACCCTGTCTGAAAAGACCAAAAGCAACATACTTGGGAGACTATGGATCAGGGGCCACTGGAGGATTGTGTATATAATGGGAATAGAGCCCCACATTTGTCCTGTCACACCCCGCCCTGTGCATCTCTCTATCTTTTTTTTTTTTTTTTTTAAGATTTATTTGTTGTCCAGCGGTGGTGGCGCACGCCTTTAATCCCAGCACTTGGGAGGCAGAGACAGGTGGATTTCTGAGGCCAGCCTGGTCTTCAGAGTGAGTTCCAGGACAGCCAGGGCTACACAGAGAAACCCTGTCTCGGAAAAAAAAAAAAAAAAAGATTTATTTGTTATTACAGATAAGCACAATGTAGCTTCAGATCTCATTACAAGTGGTTGTGAGCCACCATGTGGTTGCTGGGATTTGAACTCAGGACCTTTGGAAGAGCAGTCCGTACTCTTACCTGCTGAGCCATCTCACCAGCCCTCTCTCTACCTTTTGAAATCTTGTTACGATAAACCAGCAGACACATTTTCCTGAGTGCCATGAGGTAAATGATTATGCAAAGGGAATTATGGGCATTTCAATTTACAACACAATTAAAACAACTTTGGACTTTGTACTGGGTAGTTTTATGTCCACTTGGCACAAGCTACAGTTACCTGAAAGGAGGGAACCTCAATTGAGAAAATGCCTCCATAGGATCTGTCTATAGGGCATTTTCTTAATTAGTGATTGATGGGGGAGGGCCCAGCCTATTGTGAATGATGTCGTTCCTGGGCTGGTGGTCCAGGGCTCTATAAGAAAGCTGGCTTGAAGCCGGGCGGTGGTGGTGCATGCCTTTAATTCCAGCACTTGGGAGGCAGAGGCAGGCAGATCTCTGAATTCGAGGCCAGCCTGGTCTACAGAGTGAGTTCCAGGGTAGCCAAGGCTACACAGAGAAACTCTGTCTCAAAAAACTTAAAAAAAAAAAAAAGAAAAAAAAAAGAAAAAAGAAAGCTGGCTTGAGCAAGCCATGGGAGCAAGCCGGTAAGCAGCACCTCTCTATGGTTTTTGTGTCAGCTCCTGTCTCCAGGTTCCTGCCCTGAGTCCCCTCAGTGATGGGCTGTTACCTGGAACTGTAAGGTGAAAGAAACCCTTTCCTCACCAAGGGAAGGTCACAGTGTTCCGTCATCGTGACCTGGTAGAACAGAAGTTGGCACCGGGATTGTGTAGTATTGCTAGAACAGACCTCGCCATGTTGTGTGGGAGAAGATTGTGGAAGGACTTTGGAACTTTGAGCAAGAAAGAACGTTGAGTGTTCAAAACTTGGCGAACCGATCTGTGGCAGCTTGGGAGAAAGGAGTTTTGAGAGAAATGCACACCACAAAGGCCTGGCTTGTGACGTTTCAGAGGGAAGCAAAGACTCTGCTGGGCTATTGTGCGAAGAGGGTATGGTGTCTGGTCAGCTGTGATTAATGAGACACCAAAATCACTGAAGTAAAACCTTTGCTCGGCTGGGACAGTGAATGCTGCTTAGCTGGGGTTGAAGACTCAGCTGTGATTAAGAGACCAGCATCATTGAGGCGAAATCTTCTGGGAAATGTTTTCTCGGGGTCAGCCCCAGCAACTATGTTCCCGGGGTAGTCAAGTTTGCAATTTGTGCTGGCAGCTGAATGTAAGAGTCACCCAGGTGGCGCTGGGTTTGAAGGCATGAAAGGGTCATAGAGAACAGCTGAGACTTGGCACAGTGTGGCAGGTCTGGAGTCCTTGAAGAAGAGCCAGGAGAGGCTAATGGTGAAAGTACAGCTCAGTTGCAGCAAGGGGCTCAGCAGTTTGGAGATGCCAGTATTATGGGATGACCAAGAACAGCAGCGGTAATGCAGTGCAGCCAACCAAAGCCTAGTAGACAGGTTGTGTATACTGCACTGTGTGTGTGTGTCCTGCAGCGGTAAGGGCTGGAGAAGTGACCCAAGCTCCTTAAAGGAGCCCAAAAGAATGTGAGTGAATCCCAGATAATTGGACATCGAGTTATTTGCGCTTTTGAAGTTTGTTCAGATGTGCTTCATTCAGATTGTGACTGTGTCCTGGTTCTTCCTCTCTTGAAGAAAGGATTTAATTTATTTTTGATTTTATAGCAGCCCACAGTTGAGGGACTTTGAATTTTAAAGATTCTGAATTTTAATTTTTTAAAGTAGGTTTTATTTTCATTTTATAAACATTAGTGACTTGTATGCGCATATGTCTGTGTGAGGGTGTCGGATCCTCTGGAACTGGAGCTGCAGACAGTTGTGAGCTGCCTTGAAGGTGCTGAGAATTGAGCCTGGGTCCTCTGGAAGAGCAGCCAGTGCTCTTAACTGCTGAACCATCTCATTTTTTCCCCCCTGAGACAGGATTTCTCTGTGTAGTTCTGGCTGTCCTGGAGCTCACTCTGTAGACCAGGCTGGCCTCGAACTCAGAAATCCGACTGCCTCAGCCTCCCAAATGCTGAGATTAAAGGCGTGCGCCACCACCGCCCAGAGAACCATCTCATTTTTAAGTGTTTGAATTTTTAAAAACCGTTGGAGTTTGAAATTTTGGAGTGTTCATATTATAATGTTGATAGTGTGTAATCTTGGAAAAGAATAAGGAAAAGAAAGGTTATAGCTTAATGATATGTATACATGCTAGGGCCTTGAGTGACAGTGTGGGCTTTTGGTTGGTTAGTATTGGTTGTTATGGTTTGTTAAGTAGTTAAGTAAGAATGGAGGAGGAAGAAGAGGAAGAGGAAGATAATTAGATATCCTGATGTTGAAGGTTCAAACTTGCCCCAAGAAACTCGATACCCCTCATCAGCAGGAAGTAGTCTAAGGATAACACGGCCCCCTTCCCCCTCTCCCCTTTTTTCTCTTCTATCTATGTTAGGGGGTGGACAAGAGTGGAAGAAAGAACCCACAAAATGGCTCAAGTCCAGATGTGTCTCTATCAAGGTGACAAGGCGCGAACTGTGCTGGCTAGTTTTGTGTCAACTGGACCCAAGTTAGAGTTATCTGAAAGGAGAGAACCTTAATTGAGAAAATGCCTTCGTAAGATCTGGCTGTAAGGTATTTTCTGATCGATGGGGAAGGGCCCCCACCCCACTGTGGGTGATGCTATCCCTGGGCTGGTGGTCTTGGGTTCTATAAGAAAGCAGGCTGGGGCTGGTGAGATGGCTCAGTGGGTAAGAGCATTGAGTGGTCTTCCGAAGGTTCTGAGTTTGGATCCCAGAAACCACATGGTGGCTCACAAACACCCGTAATGAGATCCGACATCTTCTTCCGGTGCGTCTGAAAACAGCTACAGTGAATTATGCCGGAGCGAGCAGGGCTGGCAGAGGTCCTGAGCTCAATTCCCAGCAGCCACACACATGATAGCTCACGGCCATCTATACAGCTACAGTGTACAGTGTACTCATACACATAAAAAATAAATCTTTAAAAAAAAAAAAAAAGAAAAGAAAAGAAAGCAGGCTGAGCAGGCCACGGTGAGCGAGCCAGTAAGCAGCACTCCTTCAGGCCTCTGTGTTGGCTCCTGCCTCTTGGCTCCTGTCCTGACTTCCCTCAGTGATGGACTGTCTCCTGGAAGTGTAAACCCTTTCCTGCCCAAGTTGCCCTGGTCATGATGGGCTTTAACAGGCATCTAAAGTGAGGCTCAGCCAGTGAGATGTCTCACCAGGTAAAGCCGCCGGCTGTCAAGCCTGGTCACCTGACTTTGGTCCCCAGAACCCACAAGGCAGAAGGAGAGAACTAACTTTTGTGAGAATACCTTTTACTCTAATGTAATTGTTGCCAGCCTCGGTCTGCTAACGGAGGCCTAGTCCTGGAAGCTTCCAGACTCCACCGTACAGTCTAATCTAGGCCTAGAATGTTTTCAGCCTCTGAGACTAAGCTCACCTTTTCTTGTTCTTTTTTATAAACTCTAGCTGGCTTTTCTCTCAGCATCTGAATTGCTCTGCTTGTCTAAAACTAACTCTGGTATTTTTTTCCCCTAATCTTCTGGCTCCTTCCCATTCTCTTGCACATTCTGTCTTTACCCGTGTCTACTTTGTCCTCTCTTCAATCTGTCTCTGTAAAACTCTCCTGGTAACACTGCCTCCTTCTCCCTCACGAGCTCCCCTGTATTCCTGAACTATCTGTCTCTCTCTTAAGTAGCTTTCCTTTCCTCTGTCTCCACATGAGTTGGGCAGATCCTGTTCTGTCAGATCTTCCTCTGATTCATCACTTTTTCTGCCACTCAATTAGACATCACTTTCAAAACATGGGTGCTTCCTACTACCAACTAACTTTACCTTCATCTGGAGGCTGCTGGGATGAGGGTCTTAAAGCCCACACCACAGTGATACACCTACTCCAACAAGGCCACACCTTCTAATAGTGACATTCCCTGAGCCAAGCATATACAAACCATTACCATCAGCCAGCCTAGCTGACACCACAAACTCTGGGTTCAGTAACCAACTAAGTCTCAAAATAAGGTACAAAGCAATAGAGGGTGACATCAAAAATCAACTTCTTGCTTCCTCACACGTCCTTATGAGTAAGTGACCTGCATATACATGCTCACATGCATACTACCCCCTACACACACACACACACACACACACACACACAGAGCGAGAAAGAGAGAGAGAGAGAGAGAGAGAGAGAGAGAGAGAGAGAGATCACATTCACAGAAACACATTACTTACACTAGAAAGGAAGAATAAAAACATGAAATCACTAAGTCCCGGCATCCTATTCTGACTCCAATGTGTGCTTAGATCTCAACCCTCCCGTCCTTAATAGTCGCATCTGCCTTGGCGACACATCTGCGATTTCCATGGCCTGGTCCGTGGTGGTCTAAATACACTAACTAAATAATAGACAAGTTATGTCTAAAACAAGAGCTATGTTCTGCCAGGAATGAGCGTTTCAAGGTTCCTCCACTAACTTTGATGTATCTTTCTGGGTTTTGTTTTTGCGAACTGTATCCCTAAACTTGGGCTCAAGCTCACTCTTGGTCCGGTTGTCAGTTGGCTGATTCGGCACGGTTGTTAACTATCTCTGGTAGATCATTACAGGACCTTAGCAACAACAAAGATCAAACAGAACAGAATAGCTACAGAGGGACAAAACCATCATTACAGGACCTTAGCAACAACAAAGATCAAACAGAACAGAATAGCTACAGAGGGACAAAACCAAAACCAGCCTTCCGGGCAGAGTCGTTGGTGGCTTTCTTTTTCCTTTCTTCATGTCTATCTCCTCCTCTTTCCTTCTCCCCCCTCCTCTTTCTCCTTATTTTCCTCCCCTCTCTCTTCCTCATTCCTTTCTTTCTCCTCCCCTCCTGCTTTTTCTCTACCTCCCCCACCTGTTCCTTCTCTTATTCCTCTTCCTCCTCTCCTTTCTTCTGCTTCTCTTCCTCCTCCTGCTACACCTCCTCTCTTTCCTTTCTGCTTCTTCTCCATCCTCTCCTTCTTCCCCCTTTCTTCTCCTCAACTCTTCTTGTCTACCTCCTCCTTCCTTCTTCCCCTCCTCCCTTTTCTCCTTCTCTTCGTCCTCTCTCTCCACCACTCCCTCCTCCTCTTTCTCCTCTTCCTCTTCTCCTTCTCTCTCTCCCTTCTCCTCTTTTTCTTCTCTTCTTCTACTCTTCTTTCTCCTTTTTTCCTCCCATTCCTTTCTCTTCATCCTCCTTTCTTCTTTCTTCTCCTCCTCCTCACCCTCCTCCTCCTCACCCTCTTCCTCCTCACCCTCCTCCTCTTCACCCTCCTACTCCCCACGCTCCTCCTCCTCATGTTGGTAGGACTTTGCCTTGTTATTTGCTGAGACAGTGACCCTGAGTGTCCAGGTTGACCCTGAACTTGCAGACTGCCTTCTTTATTCTCCTAAATACTGGATGCAAGGTTGTTTTGTTTGTTTGTGCTTTTCTTGGTATCACAGATGCTTTTTGTGAGTCATTAGAAACAGCCACATATGATAATATGCCTGTAACCCCAGCAGTAGGAGGTGGGAGAAGCAGGGGACCACTGCCAACTCAAGGCCAGCCGCCAGCTCAAGGCCAGCCACATTGTGAGCTCCAGGCCAGCCAGAACAACATAGTGGCACTATCCCACACCGGAAACAGCTGGGGTGGGAAGATAGCCTAGGTTCAGGGGAGCCCATAGGCGTTGGCAGGGAGTAGGCAGTGCTAGCCACATAGATTCTTCTACTTGCTGTCGGTTGCATAAGCCTGGGCTTTGTGTATGACACAGAGGAGGTGGGGTCTGCCAGACACGGAGCTCCAGCTAAAGCCAGACTGCTTGTGACAAAAACAGGACATTGCTGCTCCCAGTAGCCTCAAGCTGTCTGGCCTTCACAGGCATGGGTCTGGGCTGTGTCTGTATCTTGGTGACAAAAATTCCTGACAAAGGCTTGAGGAAGAGTTCATCCTGGTTTGTGGTTTTAGAGGGTACAGTATGGTTCTCTACCATGGTGAGAAAGGAATGACAGAGTTCATGGTGGCGAAGTCTGACCATGAGGTGAAGATCAGAATCCAAGGCTGGAAGCATGGATGATTTTTAACCCCCTAAAATCCCTGTCAGCCATGTCCCATGTCCTAAAGGCTGAATATGCTCCAATTGAGGAATCCCCCTGCCTTAACATCTCATGCATTGGGTTTACAGCTATCTATATATCACTGCACCCTGGCTTTCTCTTTTTTCTTTTTAACCATCTAGTAGATTTCATGATTTAAAAAATGGTTTTCAGAATTTGAGATGATCATGGATGCGGTCACATGTCTTTAGTCCCAGCACTTGAGAGGCAGAGCCAGATGGATTTCTAGGACTTGAAGGCCAGCCAGAGCTACATAGTGAGACCCTATCTCAAGCAAAACAAGTGAAGTTAACATGAAAACTGGGCATGGTGGTGTGTGCTCATAATCCAAGTGTTTGGGAGGCTGAGGCAGGAGAAGGCTTGTAAGCTAGAAGCCATCCAAAAACAAACAAACAAAGGAACAACTTAAACAGCAGCAATAAACTCATCAGCCGGCTCAACTCTCCCCATTCTAGGACAGCTGGGGATGACAGGAAGAGCCTGTAACCCAGGCCTGAGCTGGGGAAGACAGTCAGGGGAGGACAGGGATACTTCCCAGCTGCCTGTCCTTGTGCCCTGAGGGTAACTGGAGAGGAGACCAGGCTGTGCATCCTGATGATAAAGGTCAGGCCCATTGCTGGAAAGTTCTTTACTGTTGCGGGAAATATTAAATAGCAATCCTCCCCACAACATTGCTATGTCCTCCCCTCAATCTCTCCTGGCCCCAGCCGGCAACATCACTTTGTGCTAGCGGGGTCCTTGCTATTTTCTCCAAGCTAGCAGCTTCATCTCGCTTAAATACAACACTTTACATACCTCCACAATCAGTATCTAGTGCCTAGTACCTGGTAAAAGCATGACTCTTAAGGCTTAATTATCCAATCAGGTTTATATATCAATAAGAAGAACACAATTTACTAGATGCCAATACAATAATTTCAGAGCCAAATGATAGAGACAATGTTTTTTTTTAAATATTTATTTATTATTATAATTAAGTACTGTGTAGCTGTCTTCAGAGACACCAGAAGAGGGCGTCAGATCTCATTACAGGTGGTTGTGAGCCACCATGTGGTTGCTGGGATTTGAACTCAGGATCTTTGGAAGAGCAGTCAATGCTCTTAACCACTGAGCCACCTCTCTAGCCCCATTTGTTTGCCTTTTGTTGTTTAATTTCTTTATTGACACATAACCGAGGCACAGCAAGGCATGCGAGTCTTAAATGTGCAGCTGGTGAGGCTTTTCCTGATGCGATAGTATCCAGGGGCTTCTTTCCTTCCTCTTTCAATCAATATACACTCTCCTTCCTCTTTCCATCATCAATATGCAGCACCCATTTCCTCCCCCGACCAAACAGCCACAGTTTCCACTTCTCTCACCACAGATTGGTTATGCCTGGAAGGGTTCTTTCTTTCTTTTTTCAATCTTTTGAAATGGGGACTCATTGTGTAGACCCAGTTGACCTTAAACTTACAAGAGTTCTGCCTGTTTCTGCCTCCTAAGTATTCAGATTAATTTCTATTTTGAGGGGCCAGGAAAAAGGGTTGAGACAAGGTTTCCTATGTGGCTCAGGCTGGCCTTGAACTCATAATCCTCTTGCCTCAGCCTCCCAATCTGGAAAGGTCTCTATTAAATGTCTGTCTTCGGTGCTGCCAGCCTTTCCATCTCTTGAAGGAGACACCAACTCCTATCAGCAGATGTCATTCAGAGGTTAGTGAGAAAAGTGTGGGTTTCTGAGTGCCAGCGAGCCAACCTCACAGCAGGCTTAAAGAAGAAAAGAGCTTCGAACTCCAGTGAAGTAGGTGGGACGGTTCTCCGAACCAAAAGACAGAGCCTTTGTTTCTAACAGCTGCTGAATATTAAACAAACCACATAGCTGTGGATCTTGGCCGCCAAATATGTAAACTGAGAACAATCATATCTGCATAAACTAGGCATTCTCACTTGCACAGTTCCTGACACTCAGAGGCCTCAGGAAGCTCAGGAGTTCAATGCTGCCAGCCTTGGCTACAAATCGAGTTTGAGGCCAGCCTGATCTGCACAGCAATTTCAGCATGGCCAGAGTGACACAGCAAAACTCTGCCTGAAACAAACAAAATACACAGAAAAGGGAAAGGGGAGGGGAAGAAGGACCAGCACAGTTTATGAAGGAGGAGAAAAGTAGGGAGAGCCAATGAGAACAGATCTACCAACAGCAGAGGCAGATGGAAAAGATCCTGTTTAGCTGTTCACCACAGGCAAGTCATTTGTCACGCTGGGGCAGCAAAAGCCAAGCTTGGCTATCAGCATGTGGCTGTCTGTTTCCCAGTCTCCCACCCATCAGACTTGGGGTCTGAAGGGAGGGAGTCTTCAAGAATAAAGGGAGGAAGAACTCGGGGCCTCCCCTAGAGAGTTAGAAGGGATTCCTGGATAACCGGGAGTCAGCCAGAACAGGGTTCAGGAAGGGGAAGAGGGCCGAGAGACAACAGGAGCTCAAGGTAGAGGCAAGGGGCATCAGGAGAGGCCACAGAGGACTCAGATCCTGATGCAGATTCTAGGACTCGGGGCACGCTGTGGACTCGGGGCATGCTGCAGACTCCAGTATATTTAGACATTGGTCTTCCTGTAGATGGGCTAGCAGAGATGAAGAACATAACATGCTCAGATGTTAGCTAAATTACCCTCTCTGCTGTGTGGACAGTGTGGGGCTATTGGGGTGGGGTGTCTCTGAATTACACACGTGTCACACACACGGCATGCAAAGAGATAATGTCGCCTCTGGAGAATGCCCTAATCTGAGTTTATTGAATCCGCTGCAGGCCAGGCGTTATTTCATGTGGGCTGGTTCGTCTTGTCTCTTCTTCCTTTCTCTTCCCTCCTCTTCTCGTCTCTTCCCTTCTTCTTCAAGTCCACTTTATCTCTGCAGGGTCTCATGTATCTCAGGCTGGACTTGAACTCAAGCTCCTGAGTTTCCCGCCTCCACCTTTCATGTTTCGGAATAATGGACACCTCCATATCAGGCACTATTTGTGAGTTTGTTTCTTTTGAGACAGGATCTTACTATTTAGCCCAGGCTGGTCTTGAAGTGGCAATTCTCCTGCCTTAGCCTTCCTGGTACTGGGATTATAGGTATGTGCCATTGTGCTTGGATATCTCTTTGAGTTATCTTTCATACTGGTTCCCCCAAATAGCTGTATTAGTCAGACATGATGACATTCACCTTCGCTAATGCTTGGAACTCTGGGGAGGGGGAAACCACTAGAGCCCCCAAGCAGGAGGCCAGCCTTGGTGACCCCACCCAATACAAAAACAAAAATGACAATGAACCCACTGTACTAATTCTGCTCCTTTCCTTTCTTCTCACAGAGATCTGCTGGGCTCTGCCTCCTGAGTACTAGGATCAAAGACATGTGCCACCATGCCTGGCACAACAGGTATTTTTTTTAAAGAATTATTTATTTATCTTATTTATGTGAGTACACTGTAGCTACACCAGAAGAGGGCATCAGATCCCATTACAGATGGTTGTGAGCCACCATGTGGTTGCTGGGAATTGAACTCAGGACCTCTGAAAGAGTAGTCAGTGAGTGCTCTTAACCGCTGAGCCACCTCTCTCTCCAGCCTCCAAAAAAAAAAAAAAAAAAAAAAAAAAACCCCAAAAAAACAGAACAAAAACAAAACAGGTATTTTTATTCATGTGTGTGTGTGTGTGGTGACAAGTTTGCAATTTTTGATTTCTCTAAAAACCACAAACATTATAAGAATGTGTTTCCATTTTAACATGTTTCATGTGTGGGATGTGGGGCTGCTTCAGATCGTCCACAGCAGCTGACTGTGACTTGCCTCATGCTCTCTAGCAGGGTTGTGGTGTTGCCAGTTGTAGTTAGTTTCTGGCAATGTGTGACATTTGGAATTGTGGGGACTTTTCAGAGGGCCCCCGAGAGATGGTGTGGGTTGTTAAGAAGTGTGTGCAAGGAAGAAAGAAGAAATTAGATAACCTGATGGCAAAGATCACACTTGCCCCAAGGAACACAATGCCCTTAATCAGCAGGAAGTAGTCTAAGGATAACGCTGACCCTCTTTCTCCTCTAGTCTTTTTTCTCTCCTATCCAGTGTTAGGGGGTTGAAAGGATGAAGGAAAGGGGTGGAGAAGGGTGGGAGAAAGAAGAACCCACAAAGAAGTCAATGCCTGTGTGTGCTGGCAGAGGCCAGAGGTTGACATTAAGTATCTTTTTCCAGCACCTCCACCTTATTTTATTTTATTTTTTTTAAAGATTTATTTATTTATTATATGTAAGTACACTGAAGCTGTCTTCAGACGTCCCAGAAGAGGGCATCAGATCTCATTACGGATGTGAGCCATCATGTGACTGCTGGGATTTGAACTCAGGACCTTCAGAAGAGCAGTCAGTGCTCTTAACCGCTGAGCCATCTCTCCAGCCTAACACCTTATTTTTTGAAACAATGTCTCTCACCGAATCTGGAGCTCTCTGATTTATCTAGACTGGCTGGCTAGTGAACTTCAGAGATCCCCTCTGTCTCAGCCTCCCCAGAAGGGAGGCATAGATATATACTGTCACATCCAGCTTTATATGGATGCTGGGGATCTGAACTTGGGACCTTATGCTTCTATGGCAGGCATTTTATTCACTGAGCTATTTCTCCAGTTCAAGCTGGCTCTGAATTCATGATATTCTTGTCTCTACTTCTTGAGCATCTGCCTGTTGGTGTGTGCTGCTACACTGGCTCATTATAATCATTTGGTAACCAGGCACGAAAGTCAAATAGCTGAGCCGGCCATGGGCAGGCTCCCTCTTCACATGGAGCAGGCTGCCTGCCTCTGGAGCAGTGCCATCCTCTCTCCTGCCTCCTCAGGTCCAGCTTCTCTGAGGTAGGCAGAACTTTGCACTGTCATCTATTAGTTCAGGCTATGAAAGCACTCACACAGATGACGTCACTCCAGCTTTGCAACTGGGATGAGCGCATGATTACTAATAGTTGAAAAAATATTATCAAAAGAAGTGTAGTGATTTGTCAAAGGTCAGGTCCTGGTAGAAGAACTCCTCTTCAGACTTACATCTTCTAACTGGGCATCCAGTGCTTAGCCTTGCAACATTAGTCATCTGACGCAACCAGCCTTGAACTTCACACGTGGCACTGGGCATGAGGTCAAGGCCAGAGCTATTTCCCCAGACTGCTCAGCTTCCTTCTGTCTAGGAAAACACTTTTCTGGGCTCAGAGAGAGGGGAGGGGGCGAGAGGGAGAGGGTCACAGAGAAGTGAGGGATTGGCATCAATTCCCTTTTGTTGAGCAACGAACTGTTTCAGCCATCTGGACAGGTGACGTCAGTTGTCTGGATTTCAGCCCCGGTCCTGTGGTTCAGGCGCCCAGGAAGTAGACTTCCGGCTAGAAGGGCTCTGACCTGGAGGAGGAGCCTTGCAGCTTGCAAAGACAAGAATCACTCACTCTAGGGAAGGTTTCACTGCAGAGGAAATCAGGTTCAGTGGCCAAGAGGAGCTCAGCGGATCGGTCCTTGGCGAGGGGGCAAGGACCTCAGCGAGAGAGGAGTAATGTCTTCATCACGGTTGATTTTTGTGACTAATATACTCAAGTGCATTGAGAGTGGGTGGAGGAAAGGTAAGCAAAGCCAGGGAAAAAGACACACAAACTGAAGGTAAACACAGGCCAAGAATAGAAGCCCAATCCTGACCCTGGAAATTTTTGTTTGGGACACTAAATCCTCAAGAGAGCAGAGCTAGGCTCCTGAATAACTTCACTTTTCGAATTTCAAAAGTGAACCTCTTAGAAAGGCACTGAACAACAGATGCATTAATTAATCAGAAAGCTAAACTATGCCCTCTCCCTCTTTGGTCTCCCCAGTCGCCAGACCTGGTTCCTAAACCAGCTCGCTCATCTTGACCCTTCTAGTTTTATGTCTTGTGGTACTCACAGTGATGGTGGGAGAGAAGAAATAGATGCCTTTATTTACTTACCTCCTCTTCTTCTCCTTCCTCTTCTTCCTCTTCTTCCTCTTCTTCCTCCTCTTCCTCTTCCTCTTCCTCTTCCTCTTCCTCTTCCTCTTCCTCTTCTTCTTCTTCTTCTTCTTCTTCTTCTTCTTCTTCTTCTTGTTCTTTCTTGAGACAAAGAGTTTCTTTGGAGTCCAAGCTAGCCTCAAGCTCATACCAATCCTCCTGCCTCTGCTTCCCAAGTGGTAGTATGACAGGTGTCAGCATCATTCCAGCCTATGCGTTTTAATTCATGAAAGCATAGGTAAGCATACTTTGAGTGGCATTAAGCCTGTGCAACCCTCAGCAGACTCCCCTTTGAGTTATTATAGCTCCCCCACTCATGATCCTGAACACACCCAGAGCCCTACCACTGAGCAACATCCAGACTCTTTTTTAACTTAAAAATATTTATTTTATTCCGTATATATGGATGTCTTCTTGCTTGTATATATGTGTGTGTGTGTGATACCAGGGAGGTCAGAGAAGGTCTCAGATCCCCTGGAGTTACAGCTGGTTGTGAGCTGCCATGTGGGTACTAGGAATCAAACTCAGACACACCAGAAGGAGGCATCAGATCTCATTACAGATGGTTGTGAGCCACCACGTGGTTGCTGGGATATGAACTCAGGACCTCTGGAAGAGCAGTCAGTGCTCTTAACCACTGAGCCATCTCTCCAGCCCCAGTACCATCCTTTTAACTCTTTTATTTTTGAGGAAGGATCTCATTAAATTGGCAAGCCTCCAGCCTCAGCCTCCCAGGTGCTGGGAGGATTGCCATATAACATTATGATAATTTGCTCTTTTGTTTATTTGTGTCTCTTAAAGATTTATTCTTATTTCTGTGTATGTAAGTTCACATGAGCAGAAGAAGTCAGAAACAGGCATTGGAGTCCCTAGAGCTGCAGGGGGTTGTGAGCTGCCCATTGTGGGTGCTAAGAACTGAACTCAGGTCCCCTGGTAGAGCAGCAGGAGCTGTTAACTATGGAGCCTGACAAAGGCCCCTGTTTGCCCTTTTAGAGGGTAAGTGAAATTTGAAAAAATATTCACAGAGTAGCCATTGGAGATTGTAGCCATTGCCACACTGACTTTAGAACATTTTCATTCTCCTCAAAGGACCGCATACAAAGTCGAGTGGGATGGCACGTGCATGCAATCTCAGTACTTGGGGAAGCTGAGGCAGGAGGATTGTTCTGAAGTGCATGAACAAAAAGGGCTATACAGGGAACTTTTTCACAAGTCTTTTCTTCTCCAGCCCCAGGCAACCAACCCCCTTTGTCTCTACAGATCTGTGTATTCAGGAGGTTTCAGGGTTCATCCGTGTTAGACTGAATCCTTTCCATGCTCGCTGTGTGGCTCTCCCACATTTTCACCCTTCCACCCATCCCTTCTGGCCATTTATTTTAGGAGATGGTTCATCTTCACAGTCAAGTTGACTGGATTAACATGACTGTGAGAACACACCTCTGGGTGTTTCCAGGAAGGGCTCAGCGAGGAGGAAATACAGCCTGAAAATGAAGAGCACCATCCGGTGGGCTGGTCCCGGACTGAATACAAGAGAAATCAAGCAGAGCTGTGGAATTCCTCTCTGCTTCCTGACTAAAGACTGACACAGCATGACCAAGCACCTCGTGCCTATGCCACCCTGCCTTGTCTGCCACAATGGGAGATATCAGCTGTGTGAAGAACACCCACTGCTCTGGGCCATCCTACAGACTTTGAATGAAACATGTTTGCTTGTCTTGGGGGAAGGAGTGGCGTTGTTTCTAGGTCGCATTAGGTCACATGTTTGCTCCACGTTCAGCCTTTTGAGGAAATTCCAGTTTTCAGAGTTCTCTACTTAATATTCCCACCAGCAAATGGGGACGATTCGACTTTCCCAGGCCATCCTCCCTCCCCTCACCCTCTGGTCTCAGAATGTAGCCCAGGCTGGCCTGTAACTTGTGATCCTCCCTACCTCAGTCTCCCAAGTAGCTGGATGATAGACAAGTAGCTTTTCCTTTTTGTGGATTGATATATTTGAGCTAGGTGTGGTGACACACTCCTGTAGTCCTAGCCCTTGAGAGGTAGAGGCAGGAAGAGAGGTAGTCCAAGGACAGACTTAGCTACGTAATGAGTTCAAGGCCAGTCTTAGCTACATGAAATCCAGTCTCAAAAACAGAGGTATTTGTATTTTTCGTTGATTTGTAAGGAAGGATCCTTTGTTTCTTTATTTCTTTGTTTTTTTCTTCCTTCCTTCCTTTCTTCCTTTATTTAATGCCCATGAGTGTCTGCCTGTGAGTATGTGCCAGCATCACATACACGCAGTACCCACAGAGCCCCAAAGAGGGCTGGTGTTACCTATGGTTGTGAGCCTCCATGAGGGTGCTGGGAACCAAATCTAGGTCTTCAGCAAAAGCCACAGGTGCTAAGCATGCCTCTAGCCCCAAGGCTGGGCTTCGTCTGTGGTGTGATGTAGGGGTCCAAGTCTTTCCTTCGCATATGCCTATCCAGTTGTCTCAGCGTTAATATGCTTGTTTTGTTTTGTGTATTCTTTTGAGACGGAATATTGCTCTGTAGCTCTGTGTGGCCTAGAACTCACTGTGCAGTCCAGGCTGGCCTCAAACTTTCAGTGATCTTCCTGCCTCTGTCTCCTGAATGCTGGAATTGCAGGTATGAAGTACCTTTTAAAGATCATCTCTAAGCTGATCTCTAATATAATAAATTTTCTATCTCTGTTTTCTTCTTACACTGTCTCCCCAGTTGCTCAGGGTTACACCCATGAACTATGTTCAGTAAGTATGGGAGTGTCGGAGACTCAGCCAAGTAAAACAGTTGTGTGGGTCAGGCAGCTAGAAAGTGTCACAGATGGCTCAAACCCAGTTCTTTCTTTTTTCTGGAGATAAGGTCTCACGTAGCCCAGGCTGGCCTTAAACTCTTTATGTATCTGAACATGACTTTGAACTAATGGTCTTCCTACCTGTAACTCTTAGGTGCCGGCATTACAGGTGTGTACCACTATGCCTGACTGAGTTAGGGTTTTATGGCCAAGGCAACTCTCATAAGGACAACATTTACTGGGGGCTGGCTTACAGGTTCAGAGGTTCAGTCCATTGTCATCAAGGCAGGAGCAAGGCAGCATCCAGACAGGCATGGTGCAGGAGGAGCTGAGAGTTCTACATCTTAATCTGAAGGCTGCTGGCAGAACACTGGCTTCCAGGCAGTTAGGAGGCAGGTCTTAAAGCCCACACCCACAGTGACACACCTACTCCAACAGGGCCATACCTTCTAATAGTGCCACTCACCGGGTCAAGCATATACAAACCCTCACAATGCCCATTATGCGGTACTGGGAATTGAACCCAGGGCTTCCTGTATTCTTTTTTTGTTTGTTTGTTTTTGTTTTTGTTTTGTTTTGTTTTCAAGACAGGGTTTCTCTGTATAGCCCTAGCTATCCTTGTCCTGGAATTCACTCTGTAGACCAGGCTGGCCTTGAACTCAGAAATCTGCCTGCCTCTGCCTCCCAAGTGCTGGGATTAAAGCCACCACCACCTGGTGGCTTCCTGCGTTCTAACTGACCAATTGACCACACTATCCACTAAGTACCAGCCTTAGTTCTCATTCATTTTGATTAAAAGCTCTTTACATGCTTTCTTATGTTACCAAAAACCCTTTGGCACAAGACTGGATCTCCCCCCAAACCTTATCTTCAGTCTCTTGATGTCTACCCGGGCAGAGATTCCCTCTTGGTGAGCAACACAACTCCTATCCTTTCTGACTCCTCCCCAACTCCAGCCTGTGAGACGAAGCTTCCTTGTAAGGTGTCCTGTTGCTAGAAGGTTCTTCTAGATGTCCGACCAGAGCTCAATGTTCTACATAGTCTGCCATAAATCCCAGTGTCTGACAGGCCTTGGTTTGCTGCCATGGCGTTCAAGGTATGCAGACAGCTTTGAGTGTTCTGCCAGGCATGAGTGGAGGCCTTGGGTAGGCTCACACCCTGCTTCTGCCCGTGGCACAGTGTGTGCCCGTTTTTGGACACAGCTTCTCATTCTGTGACTCTGAGAAGAGTGAAGCCAGGCCATATCAACTGCAGCTGCAAAAAGTCTGAGCGGGTGGTGGGATACACCTGCAATTTCAGCACTGGGGACATGGAGGCAGGAGAATCACTCCAGGGCTCTGTGTGTGTGTGTGTGTGTGTGTGTGTGTGTGTGTGTGTGTGTGTCCAGGATCAAGCAGGGAGGACAGAGGACAACCTGTGGCAGTTGGTTCTTGCCTCTCACCATGTGGGCACAGAGGACTGAACTGAAGTCATCTGACATGGTGCCAAGTGCCTCCACCTGCTGAGTCATGGAACCAGGGTGTCTCATGAATTCTATCTCTTATAATGATGGTGAGGGACAACCTTGGAGGAAAAAAGTTTTGCTTAGAAAAATGAAAAGCAGATAAGGTGGCATATGCCTTTAATCCTAGCTCTCAGGTGGCAGGGGCAGGGTCTCTGTAAGTTCTAGGACAGCACGGTCTACATTTAAAGCAAGTTTCAGGCCACTTGGGGCTACCTAGAGATCCTGCCTTTTTCTTTTTTAAAGATTTATTTATTTATTTTATGTATTTGAGCGTACTGTAGCCGTCTTCAGACACTCCAGAAGAGGGCACCTGAGCCCATTACATATGGTTGTGAGCCACCATGTGGTTGCTGGGAATTGAACTCAGGACCTCTGGAAGAGCAGTCAGTGCTCTTAACCACTGAGCCATCTCTCCAGCCCAGATCTTGTCTTTTAAAACCAAACCAAACAAACATCTCTGCTCCTCAAAGCTGTCCCCCTGCCACCTCGCCAGGGCTGAGGTCAACTGGTTGTATTAGACGCTTGGAGAGTAGTTGCTTACTCTCCAGGTAAGTTAGACAAGGCTGGGATCTCGCAGCGGCTGAGCTGACTACAGTCTTCAGGTCATCTTCAGAGAGCTCCCACAGGTAGTCTCATCAACCCAATTTGGCAGAGGAGGCAGCCGGAGTTTACCTAAAGTCACAGATATTTGAGCTTGGGCTTCTGTGTATCTTCAAAGTTCACCTGTGTGTGTGTGTGTGTGTGTGTGTGTGTGTGTGTGTGTGTGTGTAGACAGGTGAAGGTCAGAAGTCAGAAATCAACTCAGGTGTTGTTCCTCAGGAGAGAGACAGGGTCTCTCTTTGGGACCTGAGGCACACAGATTAGATGAAGCTGTCTGACCAGCAAGCCCAAGTCCAGTACTGGGTTTAAAGTTCACGTGGCTCACCCTGGCTGTTTACATGGGTGCTGGGGATTGAACTGTGGTCCTGTGTTCGTGTGGCAAGCACTTTACTGGGAGTGTACCAGCTCCCCAGCCTGAAGTTCATACTCTTTCTAAGGCCCAGCATTCAGGCAGAATAGCCCCTTCTTCCAGTCACTTCCAGAGGTGCTGTTACTTATTTTGTCAAGAGGGAGCCAGCTCAGACCAGCTGGTAAGTGGATTGTTTATAACAATAGGGATAGGTAACCTCTGTGAACAGGGGTCTCCGTCTCCCCCACAAGCTGATTTGCCAGCACATCATGAGTTTTCCTCTGGGACTGTAAAAACTCTAACAGAGCCTTGACCCTTTGACCCAGATGAGCTCATGAGAACCAGACCCACACCTGTGGTCCCACACCGCTAGTTGCAGACTGTGTAGGATAGACACATCTGCTGGGAAGGGAGGAAGTGTGTGCACAGGGAAGGGAAGCAGGCTGTAAACCGCTCGCTATGTACAAAGGACAAAGCGCCAGGGCTTTTGGTCATGGGAACTTCCAGGAGAAGCACTGAACCTTTTCACTGCTGCCTGTCTTCCAGAAATAGTTGGGGAAGAGCTAGAAAGGTAGCCCAGTATTGGGGGTGCACAACGCAGGCAGGGGTGATAGCCTCTTCTGAGGAACTGTAGACCAAAGTCTCTACCCAGGGCCACACTCAAGGTCCTTTCTGCCTGTCAAGTAGTACCCCTGCTGTGACAGTGGGGGGTGGGGGGTGGGGAGGAAGGGGTGGGGGGGGGGGGGGGGGGCGGGCAGATCACCAGAGGCTACAGGATCTGTGGAGAGCAGAGAGCCCCGAGAGAGCTCTCAACCTTGAGTTGTCAGCATTTGGGGAGTGCGGGTGGGCAACTCCTGGGTCAGTTTGGATGCTGTGCAGAAGCATAAGCCTCGCTTTGTGGGGGGCCAGGGAGGGAGCCCCTCTCTCCCTCTCCCTCTCTCTCTCTCTCTGTGGTGGGCAAGCCAGGCTCACACTGTGACAGACCCAGAGGTTCTCCAGACCTTTGTTTGCTTCAGTTAAAAAACCAAATCCAGCTTTCTAGTGAATATACACGATTTAACATGTAAAATATTCTCTCTGTGTGAATATGTGGGTGCTGCATGCATAGAGGGTCAGAGGACAACTTCTGGGGCTTGGTTCTCCCCCTTCACCACGTGGAGTGCAAGGGTTGAGCTCAGCTGTCTGACTTGACAACAGGCAATTCTAGCTAATGAGTGGCCTTGGCTTTTTTTCTGAGATAGGGTCTCACCATGTAGCCCAGGCTGGCCTAGAACTTTGGGCAATTCTCCGGTCTCTGACTTCCGAGCGCTGAGCTCACAGGTGCAGGTCACCATGCCTGCCTGGCTCTCCCTGGCTCTCTATGCACAGTGACTCTGCAGGTACCCAGAACACCTATGTAGCCTGTTCCTCGAGGCTCTAGACAAGGACTGCTAAGGTGAATGATTAAACAACAGCTAAGCAGGTGACATGGTTCAGAGGTTAGCCCACAGGCGGGGCAGGGACTGCTCTTCCTTGCTCTTGGCAGATATCTCCCAGCCTCCTCTCCCACCCCCACCCCCATATGGACTAGGGTAGATGTGACACACAAGGAGCTCCCAGCCTGCAGCCTTAGTGCCCCCCTTCCCAGATATCTTCCGATCTTATCCCTAGACGTGTGACCATGCAATGTATGTAAAAGAGCCATCCCTGCCTCCAGGTCACCCACATACAACAGGAGGTAGAATGGGGTGCAGTCACTCACTGCAGGGTTGCTGACTCTCTGGAGATGGTCTTCAGGTAGCTCCCAGATGGGATGAGGGTGCCAGAGCTGTGAGGCTGATGTGACATTTAGGATTAATTGGTCCCGTGTGCAGGGCATTCTCCATGGTATGGCCTTGGGCAGAGGTGGGCAGTGACAGAGCTCTCTGGGGAGGAAAGTGTACTGGGTATCTTGGTGTCATCTGTCATGGGCTCTGTTGGGCAGAAGCAGATGAGGAGCCTGGTGTCTGCACTCCACCCCTGCACCACCCACCAACCCCATCTGTTACCCAACCAAGGCTGACTAACTTTCTCTAGGGAGCCAGGTGCTACAAGGAGACACTGAAGACAGCAATAAAAACAATAATACAACCCATTGAAGGTCACAGGAGGGGGCAGGGGGACGTTGAAGCCCAGAATGTGCTACCAAAGATGGTGCAGGGGCTTGTAAGGAGGCTGGTGACAAGTAGTGACTGTTACAGGTGACATCATCTAGGCTGGAGAGATGGCTTAGTGATTAAGAGTACCAACTGCTCTTCCAGAGGTCCTGAGTTCGATTCCCAGCATTCACATGGTGGCTCACAACCATCTGTAATGGGATCTGAAGACAGCTACTTATATACATAAAATAAATGAATCTTTTAAAAAAAAAAAGAAGATGATATCATCCAGGTACCTAGGTATTTTAAGGGTACCAACAGTTGGCACGGGGCAAGCCTTGCTATATTCAGCTGAAGGGATCTAAGAGGTAAAGTGTGCATGTGCACACATGTACACAAGAGTGTGCATGTGCAAGGAAGTGTGTTTGTGCATGTATATGTTGTATATATGCATTGTGTGTGTGATAGAGTATGTGTGTATGAGAAAGAGTGAGAGTGTTCTAGTGTTTGTGTGCATGTGTGTGTACAAGGGAGTCTGTGTATGCATATGTATGTGCATTGTGTGTGTAAGAGCGTGTGTGTGTGTGTGTGTGTGTGTGTGATGACTATATGTATATGTGAGAGAGTGAGTGTGCTAGTGTGTATGTGTTTGTGTGTGCATATGAGAGAGTTTTGTGTGTGTGTGTGTGTGTGTGTGTGTGTGTGAAAGGTTCCATGTGTGAGAGAAAGAGCATGGGGTCACTATATTTGTATGAGTGTGTTTGTGTACGAGTGGATGTGACTGTGAATCTTCATATGAATGTTGTATATAAGTGTGTGTATATGTGTAGGCTGGAAAGATGGCTCAGTGGTTAAGAGCACTGACAGCCCTTCTAGAGGTCCTGAGTTCAATTCCTAGCAGCCACATGGGGGCTCACGACCATCTGTAATGAGGTCCGATGCACTCTTCTGGTGTGTCTGAAGATAGTGACAGTGAGTGTACTCATATACATAAAATAAATAAATGGTTTTTTAAAGGTGTATAATGTGTTGTAGTTAAAATTTAATTTTATTTAATGTACATGTATGAGTGGATTGCCAGCAGGTTTGTGTGTGCCATACTCATGCAATGCCAGAGGAGGCCAGAGGAGGGCGCTGGATCCCTGAAACTGGAGTTATAGATATTTGTGAGTTACCTTGTAGGTGCTGGGAATTGAACCCAGGTCCTGTGCAAGTACTTTGTTTGTTTGTTTGAGACAGGGTCTCTGTGTAGTCCTGGTTGTCCCAGAATTCACTATATACATCAGGCTGACCTCAAACTCAGAGAGACCCACTTGCCTCTGGCTCCCAAGTGCTGGGACTAAAGATATGAACCACCATGCCCAGTGCAGCAAATGCCATCTCTGTGGGCCCCAGGTGTGCTGTCATTGAGTGTCCCCTCCCCACTGAAGTGAAGCTTCACAAACCCTTTGTGCCCTTTGAGGCCCGTGTGTGATGAGGGAGATTAAGGAGACATGCTTCATTAGGTGATCAACCAACTCTGACACAAGTTCCTCACAGGATTCAACTAGGAGTCACCACTTCCTGGGTACTATCTCCCTTCGGCAAGCCTCGCCTCTCTCTGAATGCTAAATGCTGTTTCCTGTTATTTCAAGAAAAGGAGGCAACATAGAGAACTGAGCATGGGGCCAGCGGCTGAGCGCCTGCCTCCTGTGAGCAAGGGCCTCCTGTGAGCAAGGGCCTCCTGTGAGCAAGGGCCTCCTGTGAGCAAGGTGCTGGGAATGATGCCCAGCCCTTGGAAAACAGAAAAAGAAAAAGCAAGGTCTATACCGGTGTTCAGAATGTTAGAGGCAGTAACTATAGCCACTATTATTTGTCTTTATCAAATCTGTTTCGAAATGACTTTGGTAGGTACAAGGGAAGACATATATATGGTAACTTTGGATGTCATTGAACAGAGGACACTGGTAAATCAGGGAAGAGAGGAACAGAGG
>JADRCD010218817.1:1900-46985 GCA_019843815.1 Montemys delectorum
TGTGTGTGTGTGTGTGTGTGTGTGTGTGTGCATGATTCACAGAAAACAAATCCTGGCAGTTTTTTTCACAGCTTTATATAAAAATTTGCAGCCCAGATGCACTTTTCTTTACATAATTGAATTTAAATCTCTCCAGATGTTTTTCAGTTTGAAAGCAGTTACCCCCTGCAATAGAAAAAGACAAGGGCACAGAGAACATCTGAATAGGTTTGGAATTGTCTCTGGACTCTTACCTGAGAATTTAAACACCAATGTCTAAATCCCATCCTGGGCTGTGTGTTGATTAGCTAGCTCAGCACCACTAAATGAAAGTATATTTTCTTTGATGGATTAAGAAACATCTTTGCCATCCAACTGTGTCAGTAGTTGAAACGCAGGTAAAAAAAAAATATGGACCTTGTTTAATGTTCCTATTTTTTAATCTTATCCTTAACTCAAAAGCCATTTTTTTTTTTTTTACTTAAAGAAGTCTAGCAAATAGGACATGTAATTTTGTGGTGTTATAGGAGGTGTGGAAGCCTCCCCATTGATGGACAGTTGATCCTGTTTTCAATTGGTGATACATGTCCAAGGCTGCAGAGACAAGTGGTACCAGAACAAATTAAGAGTACTTTTCAACTTTTCTCCTTGTCAACCTCCTTAAGCATAGAGAGGATCTGAATCCTCATTGCACAGGGTGATATGCCTTTACAAAATAAATATGCATGCAATCACATGGTAACTCCTGCTCATTTTCCTGTCTGAAAAGTGAAAGTAAATTAAAATGTTTCTTTTTGTTGTACTCCACAAATATCAACCTAAGTTTGCACTTGATTTTGAACTTCATACCTGACTTCCTTCATTCAGTATTATTTGGGGAGTCCCCTGTGTTCCTGTATTCAGTTCCTTTTAGTGGCTATAACAGTGTTCCCTTGTATAGTTAGTACTGCACATCATTATTGTCTTCAACTGGGACTTTATTTTATAAATACTGAACTCAGTGATTTTAGCATTTTTAGAACTCAGATTCATGGAGTTGCAGAAACCATAGCTTCCTCTGATAGAAAGGTGACCAGTCTTGCTAGATGAAAGCTTATTTGTATAACAAAACCTTTCACTAATCTTAAATTCCTTTTATATTTTAAAGAAAATGGTCAGTAATTAGCTTTGGCATAAGGAATTTCATTCACTTAGAGATACTTATCTACATCTTTTAGTTTCATTGATTAATTCTCTGTAAAGTTATTTTTCTCAATACAATAATCATCCATGGACCGTTCTGTATCTCTCAATCCCTAGTTTACAACACAGTCTCAAACCACTGATTTATTAGACTTCTCCAAACACCTATCAAATTGCTTGGGAATCTGAAGGTTACATATTCAATTTACCAGCTGGAGGCAGTTGAATGGAAGAATTGGAATGGACTGAATTCTAATCCTAGTTCACCACAACAAATTCTGTTTCTTTACTTGAAATACACGATAGGAATATCCCCCCTCCCAGGGCTGCTCTGCAGCTTAAAGATATGTGCTTTCCATAGTATGATTCTCTCTTTTAACCCAAAACACATCGGTTTGTACTTATATGTGGGAAGGCCAGAATGAGATGGTGTTCATATTTAAAGAAGCCCTCATAATTCTGATTCACGACAGTTGTAGTCCATAACTTTCCAAAAATAAAAGAGTCACCCTTATCCAGGCTGTATGGGCCAGTTCCAGCCCTCATTGCTATTACTGACTACAAGGTTGAATGTACATTCAACTTCTCTACCATGTAGTTCTGACGATAAAGGATGGGCTCAACTATTTAGCCAAATGTTTAACTAGTATGGTAGTTAAATTTAATTTCCAATTTGATTGTACTGAGTAATGGCTTAAGCATTGCTAAAGAACAGCCTTGCATGTATCTATGGGGAAACAACTAACAAGGGAAGGCCCACCCTGAATGTGAACTGTACCTTCCCATGAGCGAGGGCACCAAAGTCATAAAACCAGGGAGGAGAGAGAGAAAGCCCACCCTAAACATCCCATTAGGCAAATAGGCTCACCACAAGTTTTGCTGCCATAATTTTCTACCTCACCACAGCCCTGGAAGCAACAGAGCCAAGGACTATGGACTGAAATCTCTGAAACCAATGCTTTGAAGAAGCCAGCTAGAATGGTGCCAGCAGAGGTTAATGAGTGATCATGGTGGGAGCTCAGATAACCAGAGTGCCTATAAGGATGCAGGCTGCAGTAAATCCTGCTCATTAGGAATCAGACTTGTGTGTGTGTGTGTGTGTGTGTGTGTGTGTGTGTGTGTGTGTGTGTGTATGGAGAGAATTGACTAACAATTGGACCAAAGGTCATTGTTAACTGTAGTAAAGGACCTGTCTACCTTTGTCCCATGCCCTAAGACTTTGTGGTAAGGCTGGGTTTCCTGGTAAAAGACTAATTTATTTGAGGGAGGAAATGTCAGGACTGCCTGGCATTCACTGCATGGCATGATAATTGCTAGTTGCTTTCCGACAACTTTAAAGTGAAAATTATCATCAAAGCGCACAGAAGAAAGGGCTCAAAATACTGTGGTTTGTCCTTATCCAACTGAGACAAGAATAATGAATTGACATCTCTTAAACCAGGACTCCAAATGAATCCTTCCTCTTGAAAGCTCCTTCTGCCAGACCTCTTGTAGCAGCACCCGGAAGGCTAACTAACACAGTTACTCCTCCCTCAGTTTATCCCCGTGTTTCATGGAGTTCATTCTCCACTTCTGGGTGACACTAGTGTATATCAAGTCTATAGAAAAAACTTAGTAAGTACCTATCTAAAGCTTCATATAAATCTATAGTGACTCATATTTTAATATATATTATATTATATATATATGTATATTATATATTGCACTAAAAAAGTAACAGGGGTGAAGGATTATAGATTCACTCTCAAAAATCTTCAAATTCTTCATATTTTAAAAAGAAAGAAAGAAAGAAAGAGAGAGAGAGAGAGAAAGAAAGAAAGAAAGAAAGAAAGAAAGAAAGAAAGAAAGAAAGAGAAAGAAAGACAAAAGTCAATGGTGTCTGAGTTCATTTCAGAGTTGCTTACCTGGCTGCTTCAATTTGATCTTCAACTTCCAATGTTCCCAGTCTTCTGTTGATTGCATGCATGATCTTATCTCCTTGGTAACCACTTCCTCTGCCGTCAAAGCTAGCTACTATGATGTTTTCTGTGCTTGCAAGGTAAGTGGCCCAGTTGAGTCTGAAGGAAGCATCTGCTTTTTGACTACAGGGACCTGCATATCTGTGAAAAGTTCCACCTTTAAATAAAGAACGCTAGCATTTTTCTCCTACGGACCAGGTATTTGCATCTTTCTCAGTCATGAAAGTGAAAATCATAGTAGGCATTGAATTATCAAGAATAGGTTCATTTATAGAAGAATTTTAATCTAGCAACAAGGCAGCTCTGACAAGGATCACATTCAAAGGCCTTCTATGTCTGTGTGATCTGGGTGAAATGCAGACACACCACACACTTTTAATCTCTCTAGCTGAAATACAGGCAGATCCGTAGTTTGTAGAAAGAAGTAGCAATGTTTGAAAATGATGTCTAATTGAGGGGCAGACAAAGAGATCAATCAGATATCCATCAGATAATATATACCCAACCCACAGGAAAATAGAGGAAAGAGAGGCAACTCAAGTGAACAGCAGAGAGGGGAGGAAGGGTTGTAAAAAGGGGGAGGGGGAAAAAAGAGGGAGGGAGAGGGGAGTGGAAGAGGGGGAGGAGATAGGGAGGGAGAGGGGAAAAGGAGAGGGAAGGGAGGGGGAGGGGAGGGGAGAGAGAGAGAAGTTATAATGGGACAATTTTACAGAGATGGGTTTCAGGTGAAGACAGAACGAGCCAGAGAATAAGAAGGAGCCAGAAGATTAGAACAAATTGCCAGAGTTAGTTTGAGGTCAAGCAGAGCAATTTAATGAGGAGAAAAGCCAAATTGAATCAGTCAGCTTGGAGAGGAGTTTAGGCCAGAACACCTATGTTGAACCAGCCAGCCAGAGTTCAGAAAGAACGAGATATGGTAAGCTTATTCAACAGTAAGTCTCTGAAATGACAATTACATCAGACGAATAAAAGCATCATTTACATTCTTTACATTTAGCAACATGACCATTATGGCTCTGGTTTCCTTTAAATACATCTCTACGATTTGTATTTGGACACTATTGTCAAACACATTCTACATTTTAAGTACTGTGCAATCTTAGAAATAGAAAGCGTACTGGGAATATGTGAAATTCTTATAAAAATAACAATGATGACTAGTACAGTTTCCTATCCCAGTCTATACATTATTTAGTTCCTAGGTTGGGGTCTCTTTAAGGATTCTGACCAGAGCATCACATGCTTTTCATTTTCCTAAGGCTCTTACATAGTTTTGCTCACTCTGAGACTCTATACCATGGAAGAAAGAGCCATAGTATAAACAAATGCTAGTACTTAAAACTTCCAGGACAAAGAAATGTAAACTTAAAATCAGAAATAAGTATATTATTCATCAGTGCAAGAATTTTAACGTTGTATTTGCAACCTTTACAGCCTAAGATCTAACACACATATAGCCATATGTATAACTTTTATCAAATCCCCTATGTACCAAGAGATAATCCCTATAGCTCATTGCTTCTTATTTCAATGTCCTCTTTGCCCAGTCTACATGACTTCTGGGTACATACATCTCTTCTTGAATAATAGTTCCCTCCCAATTCATCTCTTTTCCTATTCACTGGCTCTTGCAAACCCACAATGAATGAGCAAGTCCTCTACAAATGCTTCTACAGGGTCTTGCCTTTTCTCTAGAGATGGAAATTAAAAAAACTTTCATTTAAGCAAAATACCACACTGTTTTCATTTAAAACTAGATGTTGTAGTATTCTAAATGTATACAGGCAAACATATTTGTGCACTCATATATGAGTAAATTTTTTTTTGTAAGGTGAAATTCCTTGGCCCTGTCCACGACAGAAAACTTGGTAGAGTAGAAGTGTCCTTCTCTCGCTTGTCAGCAAGAAAGGATGGAGATAAGAGCCAGAGAAGGCCAGTGGGACTCCCTTAAACTCTAGGGAAGCAAAGCAAAACATATGATTATGACAGAGAGAAGTGTCTATCTCGTTTATTAAGCTAGGAGAAAATACAGGTGGGACTTGTAGGTACAAGATGGGAGGGAGAATAGTAATCAATGATGTAGGAAAGAAGAGAAGTATTGGCTCTATGCGCATTAATCTGTACACCCCCCCCCCCAGAAGTGCAGCAGTTGACTGATAAATTACTCTCTCTTGAATACTTACACATCTAATAGTAGAGGATATTTCTTGGATTTATCAAAATGAGGAGGCAAGATCATTTGATACCAAAATCCTAAACAAGCAGAAAGATTAATCAGTGAGTTAAAAAAATAGTTATTAGTGAGACTCCATTCCTTATTTCTCAGTAATTTCTCAGAGTTCACCAATTTGCTACGTTAGGTAGAAAATGAAAAGGATCAGCCAAGGATGACATTTTAAAGATATAAAACCCAGCTGTTTTGTTCACAAGTGCTAGTTACTATGGTGGGAAAACAATGAAACTGCTTCTAATACAGCCGTGAAATCCATCGATGCCTTCTAAAATACAAGTGCATTTTAGGATTCCTAATGTTTTGTTTTTATGCTTCTGTTCTTTGGCACCCAATCTTCTTATCTAGCTTGTTTATGTTCTAAATTTTCCTCCCAAATGTTTTCCTCTTCTCGAATTTCCTTGAAGCTGTTTAGAATTTGCAGTCGGCCATAACTCTCTTTTAAAATCTGGATTTAATAGCGATTTTATAATTCCCATTGCCATCCCAGACCACAAAGCAGAGTCTTGTTTTTCAGTCCAGTCTTTCACAGAATGAAATCAGCTCCTGTGGAATAAACTGCTTTCACATTCTGTGGGTTCTTCCTTGGGTCCTTTTAAATTCTTGTGCTTGATTTAACATCAGTTTAATAAAAAAAAAAATTATCTCAAAATAATGAGTCAGTCTTCCTTGCTCTCAGAAGAGAGCGAAGTCTAATAAATCTAAATGAGAATTCCACATACTCAGAAACATATAAACTATAGGCTCAAAAAACCAAAACCAAAAGCAAAAGCAAAAACAAAAAACAAGCAAAACAAAACAAAACCCCGATCTCTAGAGGTGTCTCCTGTTTACTTTCCCTTTTACTTCTTGATTGATTTTCACACTAATTTTGGTTAAAGAGGAAAAAAAAGATTTGGTAGTCAAATATTTGTACAGATGGGCTTATCTTCAGTTTGTGTTTCCTAATTGTTTTGTGCTTTTTATTCAATGTGTAGGTAAGAAAAAAATTTCTATTATAATTTTAATCAAATATCAAACTACTAGCCAGACTGACTGATATTCTTAATGCATGCACCCATCACGATTCAATATCTTGTTTGGCCAGCACTACTTGATTAGAAGGAGTTTTAACTCCATCGTTTTGTAAATGTGCAGTTTTTCTGTGAGGATGGGGTCTTTCAGGTCCCAAGGTCTCACTTCCTCAGGCCATGTCTCAACCCCCTTTCCTGTAGTGAGAACAACTAGAGCCTAATGAGTGTCCCCCCATGTAGGTCCCCTCCAACTGTCTATGAAAATTTCCTTTTAACCGTGTGCCCTCCCCAGCCCTAAAACCTAAGGACTCCCACTGTGTGCCCGCTGAAATAGAATGGCATCTCCATATGCACTGCAGAACTCCACACCAGACTGTCAAAATGAGCTCTTTACATTCAAGATGTCTCAGGGACAGGGAGCAGTGGCACCCCTGCTGGGTCAGAAGGTGTTTGTTAGCAGGACCCTGGTGACACACGCACATTCCCTTTGAGCATTGTGCTAAGTTATTCTGCCCAAGTGGGCCCTGCTTTCCAGGGCCTTTACAACCCTTTTACATTGACAGGAGTTGAATATTTTTATTCATTTCCTTTTAAAAAGTATTTTATTTTTAATAGCTTAGGTTATGTGTGTATGTATCTTTGTGTGTGGGTTTGTGCAAGTAAGAGCAGATGCCCTGGGAATCCGGAAGAGGGTGTTGGAGTTCTTGGAGCTGGAGTTACACAGTTTGTAAACCCCTGAGTATGGGTGCCAGGAAATGAACTCAGGTCTGCAGCAGGAGCTGTATCAGCTCCCAAGGGTTGAGCCATTGCTTCAGATCCATATTTCCCGTTATGCTAAAGTAAAAACCAAAACTCATCAATCCTGAGGTATATCTTCCTTTCCCATAAGTCATGATTCTTGAGTGGAAAAAGAAACTGAAGAGAAACAAGCATTTCCAACTCATATAAGCCTGTTGTTCTTAGAGGTGCCTGAGAGCCATCCATGCTTACCACACGCCCCACCTGAGCTCATGAGGAAATAACAACCCCCCTCCCCCAAGAGGCCTGAGGTTTAAACATTTTAGAAACAACCTCAACATTTTAACATGATCATCTTAGGGATTTTCTAACTCTATAATTCAAAAATAAAACATACCAGGTGTGATTTAGCTTAGCCATTATGTTTTTATAATTAATGCTTATTGGTAGAACAGAATTGCTAGCTTGATGAACTGACCTATCTATAGTACATTTCCCACAAACACTCTTGACAAAATGCATTTTATGTAGAGTCCTGTTTTAACACACACACACACACACACACACACACACACACACACACAAAGCAAAAGTAGTAGTTGTAATAAAATATTTCAAGGAAAAAAATAACCTTTTAAATTAGATTCATAGAACAGAAAGCACATGTATTCTCAGACCAAACTGTCACATTATTTATATTTTATTCTTGTTTCCACAAAAAAACACTATTCCAAAAGACCTGTAACTTACTTGTTTCATTCAAAACAATGAAGTCCAATTTTTTGGAAGGCATTTGGACATCCTGCAGCATTTTATCCAAAGCAGAATTGTCTTCCAGGACTCGTAGCTCTAAACAGATATATGAAACAGCTATAATTCATAACAGTACAAAGAGGCTAAGTCACATGATACAACAGTGAGCAAGAGTGCACTGAGGCGGCTGGGCCATTCACACTTCAGGTTAGAAGGCTACGTCCAACTCCTGGGTAAGACACTAATGCCAAGGGAAAAAAATCCCATGCAGGTCCTATTCACATGTGAGCTTTCCTCCAAGCTGGTGGAGGGGGAAGTATGACAAAATACCTTTATGATCCGTGCTGCGATGTAGAGTGTAGAGGGGCAGCCCAGGGCCTGTGAATGGAACCAGTGAAAGATAGGTTTTAGATAAGGATAGGATGCATGTGTGAGCTTTCAAACATACCAGCAATTACTGTCTGACATAACATAAAGCAGCTACTGCAGGAGATAAGCAGCTTAGCTCTCTCCTTACCCCCACTTTTTTTTCTTACAAATAATTGCAATTAAGTGATGGATGCCTTCCTGCAGAGGCACAGGGCTCAGATAAAGGGAGTAAGAAATGGACCTCTGCTCAGCTGGACATCCTGGGCAGGCTACCCTATGCCCAGTTTCCTCCTCAGCGAGCTGAAATTACAGGTCATGCTTCCCCATTCTCTGTGACCACACGTTAACCGTACTACCTCTGAGGCCGTGTGCTCCTTCCTCGGAGGGTGAGTGGGCAGAGCTCTGGAACCAGCTCCACCTGGTGAAGGCGAGTCTGCTCATGGGCCCCCACTCAGGAGAGTCTGGGAGCCAGGAGACACATCTGCAGTGCCTAACTTGGATAAGCAGTTTCTTTCTGGCATGGAAATGTGTTTTTCTCACCAGCCCATATCTTCACTATTTATCCCAACTGTGGTAGCTGTGGAGTGGAAGGTAATGTATAGCAAAGCTATCTTGTGATCTATTTAATTTTGATGCATAAATGATATATTTAATTTCTACAGATTCTTTGAAAAGCCACAGTGAAGGCATTGCTAGACCTGGGTTTGAATCCTGGCTAACGTGCTGGATAGGTTAGATCAGTGTGTCTACGTGCCAATATCTTGTCATATAAAGTGGCGATAGTATGTACTTTGGAGAGTTTTATTAAGGTTTAAATAAGATCACAAATATTAAGCTTTTAGAGCAGCACCACCTAGTATAAAAGTACACACCCAAGAAATGGTGGCAACATTTAGCCACCCTAAAGAACACTAAAGAAATGCACCAGAGGGACACGATGCATCGGGGAGAGAACAGGATAAGTAGTTTGAAGCGGCCTTTGCCATTGGCTATGCTTTTTTAGAATGTCTAGATTCTTTTTCTCAGTGTAAGAAGCAGCCTAGTACAGCATTAGAAAAGAGGACTCCGAGAAGCCCCTTAGAGTACTTTGGTCTTACTGTATGACTTGAATATGCCGTTGTGCCTTCCCTTGCCCAGGCTTCTAGACTTGGAATAAAAATTAAGTCACAATATCAACAGAAGACGGCAGTGAGGACTTGGGGGATAGCCATCACTCATATTGCCTTTTTAACTTAAGGACAAATGCATAAAATAATTATTTAAAACCTAGAACACATGGGTGTCTAAGAGTGAGCTCAGAGGGAAGAAAGTAACATGTCCGCATCACGAGTGTAGAGAAGGACTCGGGTGTCTTTGAGGGCTCCTATGTTGTGGAAGGAAAGACAGATGAGCAGAGAAGAAAAAGTAAGTTCCTGGAGGCAACCCTCAGGCTCTCCTGTCCCTAAGGGCTGTGGGGACAGAAGCTTTCACAGGCTAGACAATAGCTCTTTCTCACATCAATGCAAACTTACCCCAACATCCCAGCTGATAGTACTGTGCCTCTTTACTAAATGACACCGCATAATACTGACATCTTTCTGGATTCAGGTCACAACTAAGGCACTTCACATTTGTGTGGTCAGTAAGTTGAATTCTGTAAAGCCAACAGTGGGGGTTAATTACTTCATCAAAAAGTATGTGAGAGGAAGAAACTAACTCATGTCATGCTCTGGTCTCAGGACTCAGACCACCATAGCAACAACCCTCCAGGGGCTTCCTCTTCACCATAAAATACATGTATTAATTTATGATAACCTCAATCTCCCATAGTTAGGGAATGCCAGGAAACACCTATTAAAGTCATCGCTTTGGTTATATATGAACAATAAGTGAAGTAATATAAGTACTTACAGCAATTATAGTGTAATATTAATTAAAACGAGACAGACAGACAGACAGACAGACAGACAGACAGACAGGCAGGCAGGCAGGCAGGCAGGCAGGCAGACTGGGACAAGGAATAATCTGTCACTGAAAACCCCTGATGTCAACATCCCAGCCGTGCTCTTACTTATAAAGATTTCTTCCTCCTGGCATTTCTTTGTATTCATTACTAATGTAGTATCTGAGAAGAAAACAAAACAAAACAAAAAACAATATATATTAAATATGTTTTACAAAAATGTTACATATATCCCCTGATCTCCAAGCACAAGCACACAGGAACACACATCTGTACTTCATGAGTGTGTGCCCTCTGTCTACACTTGCTGCTTTGCCCCTCCATCCCACCCAGAAGCTGTCTCCCTCCACCATCTCTACCCAGAACACTTTCTTTAGGCAGCCTGAAATGTATGAATCCAGGGAGTTCTTCCTGAACTGAAATGTTAAGTAAAGCACACAAGACAGAGCTTTTATAAGAAAAACTATGCCTGGGCAGCTAGCTTGAAATTGAGAACCCCACCCCCACCCCAAGGACCAATCCTGATTTCTGCCTTTTCTGTTTTGTTACATAAGCTGCATGGCCGTAGGGGCTGTATATTCCAGAGAGTGGCAGAGCTCCTTCTGGAAAGTCTTCAGAATCTACTCTGGGCATTGGCAAAAGGCCTCTGTGATGAGGCCAATGAAGGACGAGCCCAAGATCCTAATGGAAAGAAAAATGCCTTTTGCTGGCAGCTCATGTATGCTGTTAGTAGGCATTTAAAGCACAGCTTTCCGTATTCCAAAGAGCAAGGCCGAGCCATCAGCAGATAAAATTGCCTTTCTCAGTCTTTCAGGGAGCCCATGTCAGTCTGAAGTTAACAGAAGGCAGAGTGCCCCTGCAGCAGCCCAGGACGTTCATGAGAGATTGCAGCCCCTCCAGTGCAACGCAGGTAAATCCAAGAGGTAGGACCGTTTGGTGGCATGGTGTCAAGTCTGCTGAGCGTATGTGAGAATCATTAAGGCTTCCGTATGTTAAAAAGAAAAAAAGGATTGAACATATTCCAAATCAACGACTCTTTGTGGGAGATTTTCCTGCGCTTCTGTGAGAGGGCGAGAGTATAACACACGGGTTTACAGCCTACTTACTGGTTATTAGAATATACTCACAGATAATCACTGGTCAGAGCTTCAATACCAATGACTTCCCAGGCTCCTTTTGTAATAAATGTACAGTCCTGGTCGGGGTTTTAAATATGAGATTTATTATACTCTCCTAGCAAAGTTAAGTAGAGGATTTAATCATTTATATCAGGAAGTCAAATAAACTTGAGATTGCTTTTTGGGGCATCAATGCCCTATTCCACTTCATCCCATATACCACTGTAGAAGTTGAATTAGTCTATTTATGCACACTGCTCAATGTCATGAAATTATTTCTATTTCAGCTAGGGAAGGAGGTCAGCTTGGGATCTGCGGCATAAGCACACTCACTTTCTTATCTTTCGGGAAGTGGCAGATGTGTTTGTACCCGTCTTTGTCGCTGATGATCTTATAGAAACTGCTTCCATCAGAGGTGAAGTGGGGTTCTGCAGGCCTAAACTAGACAATGACAGAGCAAAGAAATGTCACCATGCCAGTCTTATCCCAGGGTTAACCCCAGTCTCTGGAAGTTCTCTCCAATCCCTGCCATGTCAGATGAAACAAAGGGCCTCAAAAATGAATATCTTCCTAAGTAGAAGACAGGGAGCATAGAGCAGACTCACAGGATACTTCGGTGGGGATAGGCAGGAGAACACATACAATGATGACCACAGCAGATACTAAACACACAGAAATGTTTCCATTGTCCTGGAACGTATCTTGCAAGGATAATGGAGACTCCCAACCATATGGCATGCAACCTAAACACTGTCTCTGCTGGAAGGAACTTCCTTGATATCGCAAGTGCACTTTCCAGAAGGCATCTAATTATCTAACTGGTTCAGGTTGGAAGTGGAAATTTTCATTCCCTTTTTTTTTTTTTTTTTTTAACACAATTTGGTTTGAAAGTCAGGCTTAGTCTTTAACCACTCCTGGACTAGATGCCATCAGGAATCTCTGCCATAGATTTCTCGTGAAAGCACTCATATAGTTAGTTTTCTCCTAAGTCTTTTCATTTTGCTAAAGATGATCAACAATTTACAAAAACAATTGCATGGAAATGAAGAACAAAAATTTATTCATTTATTTCTTTTTAAAGTTCAATAGAAGATAGCTCTCAAAAAATCATGTTTAAATAGAAGAGGGTCTCTTTCCAGCCTGGAAGGACCATGTTGCGTTTTAATTTCTCTTTCCTGGTTATGTTGCAAGCAGGTAGGGGATGGTCTTTTAAAATTGTTGGTTCACTTCACCCTGAGTGTTTCCTCTCTCATCCATTCCCGTCTGGGGAAGGAAGGGAAATGCTTGCCTCTTCTATTTAGTGATTCAAAGTGAATTCATTTATGAAGCAAGCTGAGGCGTGCAGTACACTTTGTGTTCTCATTACAGAGTTCTCAAGCACATTCCCCTCTCTAGACCCATGTTCACAGCCTTATCTTTTTAATACATTTCCCTGTTTCCCCTGGATGGAGTTGTGCCTAGTAGAAATGTGTGAAAAGTGGCATCTGTCTGGTTAAATACAGAGAGGAAAAAACATATTTTTTTCAGAGAGTCGTGAGGAAGTGTAGCATGTCTCTTGCCATGAAGGAAACCACTTTTCTTGTTGGCAAACCTCTCTTCTCTGCCCAATCAGTGCCTGGAAAAAAAGGACATGGGAATGTTGTGGTAGCTCCCAGCCCAGCAGAGAGGGATGGTCGTCTTCCTGGACTGAAGCCTCACCTCTCTCACAGAGGAGATGTGAAATGGTTACAGTCTTTGCTTCACTTAGTTACTCTTTTTTAAAAAGCGATGTGTCGCATCATTTAGTTTTCATCTTCCATGTAAGGTGTCATGGTGGTTGGAGTCCCTCCTCCCAACCTCGTATTTTCTTCCACAGTCTCAGCCTCGAGTCTGGGGCACTGTACATGTATGTGTCAGGTGGTGGTGAGCAGAGCTTCGAGTCTCTGAGGGTCACCTTGCTTTCCCAGACAAAGCGCAAGCTCAGAGTGCCTAGCAATGTGTGGTTTCCTCCAAAGAGGTGTGCAATGGACATTATTGGATTGGTGCTGTTCCTGATGGCTGCTATCCAGGCTGGACTGAAAGCCTGTTTCTACCTCCAACGTGTAGAACTCAAACAACAGGTCAAACAAGTATGTTCTGCATCCTGGCAGCCTTTCAACTCACCGGAAGCTCCAGTTGCCTGGAGAACACACTTTGCTTGTCAGTTCTGCTCATGACTTTGGTATTTGACTTGTCCCTTCCCCTTCTTGGGTGTACAGTAGGAAGCACAGCTAACACTGAGACATGGGCTGACTCACGTTTCTATCGGTAACAACAGAGTGCCTTAGTATAGGACAGCTACACATTAACTGGCTCTGAGTAGCCTTCGGGATGCCTATGAAGTCTATAACTGAGAACACTTACTCTTCCGACCCAGCCCGTGGTACTCATTTCAACGTACTGCTGCTCCTGAGGAGAAAAGCACAGTGCAGTGTTTCAAAGAGAAGATGGTGAAATCCTTTTATGCTTTTTCTTTGATGTACCGTGTATCTCAAACTGACAATATGACCAAAAGCCTTCAACTTCTGATCCTGTGCCAGCTTCCCAAGCCCTAGGGTTAAGGGTTACATGGGTCCACCACCACACTCAGGTTTACGTAGTGTTGGAAACTGATGCAAGGCTTTCTGGCATTCTAAGCCAGTAATCCAACAACTGAGCTACATCTCTAGCCCTACACAATGCACTACAAATGAAATTACACATATGACAAAAGATATGAAAACAATCTCTCATCCTATAAATCTGTTTATGTTAGTATTTCTCACATGATTGCATTTGATCACTTATCTCTGTGCTGGCCTGAAGCTCCAACTGGCCTTTTACATCTGATATGAACAGAACTCGATGCTGCCCTTTGCTTTCCTGTAGCCCAGGCGCCTATTCTCAGACCTTAGTAAGAAGATCACTTCTCTTCTCACTCTCTTCTCATGAACCCCCCCTTAACCCCTTTCTTCAGCCTACTGCTCTTTCCTACAGACACCCCCATCATTCACATCTTCGGGATGTTCCTAGTGGGCTGCTGCCATGGTCTCCTAATTGGATGTTCAGTTATCATTTATTCTTCTGGGTCATTATCCTCCCTGCTCAGCCCCTAGCTGATCACATTTGGCAACAGACAACTCTATTTCCATAAACTCTTCATTTTAGAATCCTGAAAGGGCTTTTCATCCTTTACAAGATAAATTCAAACACCTCAGCATGGCCCCTGAGCCCAAATCTAAATCACTGGCCTCATTTCCTATCCAGTTCCTCTCTTCCAGCTTAGGTGGTAAGCACATTCAGTCCCTCTGTGCTCTAAGCTGTTCACTGTGGATGTCCTCATGCAATCCTCAGCTTATATTGAACTTTATCTCTTATCTATTCACATAGAACATCTTATCCTAGATGGATCTCTATCTTCCTGCAAGCCTCACTCCAGTAGAGTATCTGTTATTACCCTCTGTATCTATCTTAAACCCTCCCATGGCGCAATATCCTGGTATTGTGATGAGTCAGTCAGTAGAAAGCAAAGAGCTTTGGGTTTCGTGATTCAGGTGTGTCCAATGACATAGGCACTTTTTAACCTCACTGAGCCTCAGGCTTCACAGTACCTGCCACATTGTAAATGTTCAAGGCAGAGAAAGTGTTACAGAATATCTTTATAACTGCACTCCCTATCAGAACAAAACAAAACAAAACAAAACATTTTTGGGGAAATGCAGGCTGTTTAGTTAATTTAAAAAACAATCCCATAGCTTAGCAACGAGGTGGGGACATTTTAAGTAATGTAATGTTTCTTGCATAAACAAATGAGTGTGTCAAGATATGGAGCATCGCTCAAATTTTCTGCCCTCTGCCCGTTTAGGATACTAGCAGGTAGGTGTGTGTAATGCAGGGTTCATGACCAGAAAGAAAACGGAGGCACAGAGTGGTCATGACCTATAATATGTGTTAGACTTCAGCTTCAGTCTGTCCTGTGGCTGCTGGCTCTCCAGGCAGTCTGCTGAAATCCTCAGCCTCAAAGGACTTCAAAGTATCCTGTCTGGGACCTCAGCAGCTCACAACTGGATCAACACTCCCTTTCCCTCAGCGCAGCCTCCCTCTCAGGCTGATGGTTCTAAGTCGAGTTTCCCCTTAGACCTTGTTACAGTCTAGTAAGAGATCTGTGCCTTCCTAATATTGGTGTTGTTACCCACAAGCTTAGCTAGCTATTTTCCATCTTTTACATTTCCCCTGTTAAAATAACCTACATTTTGCTTGCAACCCATAGTCCTCATCCTGATTTTGAACTCCAACACCAAAGTCTGTTGTCTGGGTTTTTAGCCACTCCTTTTCCCCCTCCCAAATGACGACATCTACGGCTACCACACCATGACTAGTGTGCAAAAAAGAAATGGAAGCTCCCTCAGATATCAAGTATCTGACAGCAAGACAGGCCTCTTGCTTCAGAGCTAGATATGGATTCAGGAAGAAGAGAAACTAAAACATTTATTGATCCCAAGCTCCACTCACGAGGATGACAGAGATCCCTCGTGTCACAGGCTGTTTGAACAGCAGAGCATTCGGGTGAAATCTTACCGACGGACAGTTCCATATTAGGTTGGTCTTATCATAGTCACAGATAGCCATCACGGAATAGTTCTGAATCCTCCTGAGCCACTGCAATGAAATTCTTTCTTCCGTAGCCCACACCACATCACATAAATAGTGATCCCTGGAGATAAGAAGAGAGGAGGGGTTTTAGGAATTGTGTGGTTGGGGAGATGGCACAGCGTATAAAGTGCTTGTCTTGCAAGTATAAAGATTAAAATTCTGACCCCCACAGTCCAAGTAAAAGCCAGGCAACTATGGCGGCCACCTATAATCCCAGCACTTGAGAGGCAGAGACAGGGGATCCCTAGGTCAATCTTGTAGTTAAATCAGCCTGAATTGGCAAGCTCAGGGTTTAGTCAGAAACCCTGCTCAATAAATAAGAGTAAAGAACAATCTATAAAGAGGCCCCATGTCAACTTCAGGTCTTTACAAGCATGAACACACATATGCCCACACACTTGTTAGTATACACACACACACACACACACACACACACACACACACACGTACACACATATAAAAAAATAAGAGCTTTTTCAGACCTTGTTGCAAATGAACATTTTACTTGCTAGAAAAGAATCTAGTCTGCTGTGGTTTGATTTATGGCCCCATAGACTGCTTGGCCCAGAGGGAGTGGCACTCTTAGGTGTGTTGGAGGAAGTGTGTCACTGTGGGGGTGGGCTTTGAGGTCTCCTATGCTCACGTTATGCCCAGAGTGGTACACAGTTGGCTTCTGTTGCCTTCCAATCAGATCAAGATGTTCCACGTGTGCCTGTGTGCCACCATGCTTGCCAACATGGTGATAACAGACTAAATCTCTGTCTGAACTGTAAACCAAACCCTATTTAATGTTTTCCTTTATAAGAGTTGTTGTGGTCAGGATGTCTTGATCATGCTGAGAAGTAGAACTTTACATTATTAGGAGAACCATTTAATCACACAACACTTTCTCTCCCCTGTAGCTTAAAATACAATTTAATTTCTGGAAGAAGTTAAAGTCTATGTAACAGAAAAGGCAGCAGACACATTCTAAAGTGGCTTAACTCATGTGACAGAAACCACACGGTTTAGGACAGGGAAGTCCCTATCCTAACCCCCTGGTACCAGGGAGTCAAGGCTGAATTTTCCCAACTCCTTTCTGCTGCCTGAGAGTAATTTAGTAATTTTCTAGTAATTTAACATACTCCCCCTGTCAGTGTGTTTCCTGCAAAGCTGCTGAAGCTATATCAGTGTCCCTAGCATCCAAGAGCTAATCAGAGTGCAGTGTCTGAGAACGCTTCTCCACCTCCTGGGCGGGAGCCAAGGACCCTAACCTAGACCAGCTCTTCTGCATGCACCCAACGCAGGGGAGTCAAGTGAGTAGAAGGAGAGTGAACTCTTACCCAGGATGAGTAATACATCCTTGCAAATAACTGGGAAGAATCAAAAATAAAGCACAGAAAAATGAAGTTTTTCAAAATAAATATTCTACACCAAAGATGAAGAAATGTTTAGTGAAGACCCAGGTAGTAATTTTTTTAGTTTTTGTGGGCTACATGTTGTCTGTCATCTTGGTACAGTATAGAAACAATTAGAGAGAATGCTATGAGTGGCTATATTTCAATATAAAGGTTCAATTGCAATGCCATGAATTTCTCTCTCTCTCTCTTTTTTTTTAATGGTTCTTGTCCCTTCCATTATGTAAAACCACATATATCTGTGAATGATATGAGAATGAATGCTAGCCAGGATGGATTTGAATCATGGATTCTTCTCTGTTAGCCTTGGTTGTACTCCACTCATTCTTGCCCATTTAGAGTCAGTAAACAAACACCACTACCAACACAACAACTCCTTGAAGGCCGAAGCAGGCAGGCTATTGGAAGTTCAAAGCCAGCCAAGGCCATGAAAAAAGACCATGTCTCAAAAACTGGAAAGGAAGCCCTATGGAGAATCTGATGATATTTGTAAACCCAATTGTTAGGGAGAGAAAGCTTCTTTCTTATAGACACATGCTGGCACCCAGAAATACTTTTCCTCTTTTTAAAAGTGTTCTGGTTGCAGAGAGGCAAGTGAGAGCAAGAGAACTCTTTCAAGTCCCATGTCACCTATGGTAGGTAGCTTTATCCATGAAAGCTGTGTTCTACCTCAGGCCTGGCCTTCCACACTATAAAGCCACTTCTGCCATTTGAAAACACTGAGTAATGGAATGTGGGAGAACAGCCAGGAAACTCATGTGCATTGGTCACCTTATGTGACCTGGCCACCTTCCCTGTCCATTTCTAGATAAAGGTTAATGAACCTGGGTCTGATACGTTAGTCACTGTCAGTGGCTCAGAATGGACTCTGTACTCCGAGAGGGCTCAGTGGAGGCCTTTCACCAAGGTAGCAGTTTAAAACATTTTTATAAATATACTTTCTTCTAATCACAGCCCTGAGTCAACATCATGCCAAGATGACACTCAGAATCATGAAAAAGATGTAAACAGATGTTGGTTTACCTCAACTCTGGATTCAACAGTTTAAGTCCCCACTGTAAATCAAGAGAACATGCTACCAGCAGAATTACCAACTACCAGGATAACACGATGACTGAGGAGGAAGCCAATTCCTGAACAAACTTCCTCTCTTGCAGTGAGTGAGCAGGAAATGCTGGGGCATTCCCCACCTACAGCCAAGTCTCCTTCTCAACCTGGGTCTCTTGTCCTAGGTTGGGCAGAGGAACCCAACAAAGGCTTCAAAGTTTTAGAAATGCATCAGTCACTAGGAGAATCTGGTTGGTTTTCACGCCAAAGCAGTGAATTTCTGGACTTACAAGAGTTTATACCCATGTGATCTTGACTCTGTGCAAGAAACTGGCTACTTCCCTTAAGACTCATGACCACTCTGTAAGACAGGTACAACTGTGGTTCCTGTCTCGAAGGTGAGGAAACATAAGTGTAGAGATACTAAGTAACTTTCCCAGGATCAACCAATCAGAAACCACTGGAGCCAGAATTCAATTAAGCTGATGGCTTCAGATTCCCCTGTCTATATTGTGCCTCCTGTAAATATTTTCCTATCCCACTGGGAAGTCCTACTAGCTCATTTGACTCTTATGGTTCCTAGAGTGTACAACTCCTTCCTCAATGAAATCTATTTATTCCTTGAGAGTTATGTATAAGCTAAATTTTACGAAAAAAAAATCATCTGGCTATACTTGTAGGACATCCTGCTGTGGCAAATCTTGCAAAGTGACTTTTGTACTTGCAAAGAGGAAGCATTTTATAAAAGGCTTTTAGGTGACATCGTTGCCTCTAATTTGTGTAATTGTTTCAACTGTCGATCAGTGATGTTATGCTTTGCTAACTAGAAGGAATAATGGAGGGGAAAATGCTACCCAGAGCCCCTGCAGACTGGGACTGATTAATTCAGTGAGTCACCGGAGGAAGCAGGCGTACTTCCAGTGCCGGCCTTGGGCTCCATGCCACCCTTTGCTCTGATAGGGATGCCAACCCTCCTGGGTCCTCTGACAGATTGCTGAGAAGAGGGATGGGTAGGGTGGGATGCAGGAGGATTGAGGGAAACAGCATTGTGTAGCACACAAGCCCTCATCAGTCTGATTTCTTACAGGCATCACCTGCATGCTGGCAGGGCGATGGAACACCAGTCCAGTTTACCTCTCTTGCCTGACAATGTTAGGCTTTGATGAACCTAGTGTGTAGACCAAGGGTCATCTGGTGTTCAGAGAGATGGAGGGAGTCTTTATCTACTGTGTCCCTTAAGGCTGGGGAGAACAAGGACAGAGTAAATCATCAGTTGGGTGTGATGGACCCCTCAGGCTGTTCACCGGACGCTGTGACACACATGTACAGAAACACATGGAACTTTCTTATCCACCGATCCATTCACCTACCAGCCCATCTAGTTCACGATCTGGCTTCTTATCTATTCAATTATTCTACAGTATCAGACACTTTGCTGGGCTCCAGTTACTATTATACAATTGACACCCACCCCCCCAACAGATCTTGTCTTGCTTCAGTTGGCCCTGGAAACACAACTATAAAGGAACATTAGAAATTTCACAACATCTGCATTGTATACTATTTCCTTTCAAACATTTTGAGCTCTGGGATTCCCATTTGGAGTAGTCAGTACGTACCAGCAGCTCCAATAACCTAATCAGCATCAAGCCTAAATCTCTGAGGGTAGTAGAGAGGCTCTGTTCATGTTCTAAGTCCTAACAGGGGCGCAGACCAGACTCAGCCACTAACAGGACTCCACTTGCTGGAAGCTCTACAGAAGGAACAGACTAACAGAAACTGAGTGTGCAGAGCCAGGAAGAGTCGTGCTGAACTTGCTTGGTAGTCTACTCAAGGATCTAGTAACTTGGGAAAGCACAAGGCAGTGAGACACTAAGTGTGCCTTGTCAAGACTGCCTTGGTCCTGGGGGGTCTTTTACTAAAAGCATGAAAGTCTTGTCTCATCAAGTGAGAGAATATTTTCCCCACGTTGACTTAGGGTCTCATTGTAGAAAAGCTACAATCTCACCAATACTAACAGAGATCACAGCTATAACTTAAAGTCTCCCCCAGAACGACTCCCTGTTGCATTTCCTAAGACAGACATCTTATTGGTGCTAGGTTCTACATAGAATAGAGCTAGCCAATCAGGCAGCCCTCACCCCACACCTTTAGCTTAAGGAAGTATGTAAGAGCAAAGAAGTGAGGTGACTAATTTGAGCCGAGTAAACACTAAGTCCTTAAGACTTGGCTAACTAACTCTGAGCTCAGCACTTTCCCACCATGCTTTGAATGGTGTTTTCTCCGAAAAGAAGATGAATTTGCATCATCAGTGTTGTGTGGAATGAATGAGAAACCAAGGGCAGATCACTAACTAACCCAGCCCACAGAAACTGCTTGACATTAACTCTAACTAGTTGCTCAGTACCTGTAGCTCCTTCCAACACTTCTAACCCTTCCCCCTGACCCAAACTTATGTAGCTTGGGTTGGGGTGGGGGTGGGGGGGCTCGAGGGGTGAAGAACTGAGCTTTGCTTTCCTTTCCTCAGCTTCTAGGCCAGGAGATCTCTTGGTTCTCAGTTCTTGTCCTATTGGTCCTCAACTCCTCTCTTGGTCCACTTGCTCTCTCTCATCCTCTCTTCTCTTTCTCACTCACTCTCCCCTTTACTCTCTTCTTTCATGGCTGTTTTAGCTGGCTGGCAGTGTTTAGACTGTTTCTCTCTGTTCTAGACCCCTCCTGATGCCTCTGGGCTGTTTCCTCTTCCTCAAGTCAATGTAATCCTTCTCTGAGTCAATGTCCTCATTTTCATTCAGTAAGCAAAGGTGTCTGTCCTTATCCCTATTTCTATGTTAACTTGCTGTGTGCTTTAAGCAAATTGCTTTCAATCTATGATTCCCCAGCTCATGCTTAGTGGAGTTCTGACAGTTCTAGGGACCTCCCTGAGTCCTCTCTACTTTTTTTCCAGGAACCTCAGAGGAGGTTGCCCAACTGAAGCTTGCCCAACACACTCAGTAATCTTCTATCTCTTCTTCCAGAATTGTGCCACAGGATTATGTTTTGAGGTCTACAGTAGTTCTAGTTGGGACTGTTTTGGGGGCTATGCCTCTCCACAGATAGGCATTGGCAACAGTTTGAAATGTCCCAGTGGATACACCCAGGCTTTCCCTGGGTAGCCTTTCCCATGCCCCGTGAGTTCCACCTCAGTTCTTTCCTTTCCTCTTCCCTGCTCCAAGCCACCAGTTCCCACCCATTCCGTACACATTCGGCAGGAAGCTTTCTTTGATCCCTCTGGCCATAGAAAGCCCATAATGCCTGCCAACTTGGAATGCTGCCAACCTGATGTGGTCATTTCATTCTCTTAGCTGTTTATATGAAAGTTTGCTATCTCTTCCCTGATTAGAGATGCCTCACCTCCTTTTAACACACCTTGAATTTATAAATTGCGGTTTTTAAATCACTGTTGACTTAAGAGGTTTCTGGGTTGTAAACAACAGGCTTTAGAACCTTTGGATATATATAGTTTTATATCTTGTGAGGGGGAACTTCATGGACAAATTGATGGATTTAATTTTCTTACTGATAAGATTCTTTGCCTGAATAAATGTATTAATACAGTTATTTCTAACCAAGCTAGTGGATTTCAACATGGTACACACTTTGCATCAAGCTTGATGGTGTCAACTGAGAGCAGCATGCTTCACTAGGACTCTGATGCCATCTCTGGCTCTCTGAGGGCACCAGCTGTAGTCACAGAGAAAGGCTCTCATAGTCCCCCCACCCCTTTCTATCCCGAGAGCCTGACTGAACAGGCCCTCCCAAGGTTAAGGTCTTTTTCTTAACCTTTGGACCTCATTCTCTTATCTGCACAAAAGACATGTCCTAATAGCTGTTGGGAAGAGAGCCACTTAAGATAACTTAAGTAGTGAGAGAGATCATGTGTTAAAGCCCATGTCTGGCATACAGTGAATGCTCTCAGCACATGGTAGCTGCTACTTAAAACAAACCAGCAAAAATAATAGAGTGAAATAAAAGAGCTATATAGAAAATTACACTTGCTCTGACTTTTATAGGAACAATTACTCTGGTCTTACAGTGCTTGCAAAGCAGGATTTCAACCCTCTGAGATTATTTAGACAAGTGACATCTTTAGAGTTAATCAACTATTGGGGTGCCCAAATGTGAATCTCTGAATTTCTCTGGATCTGTGGGGAAGAATTAGGGCTCATCCAATATGAGAGTGTTCAGTCCTTTTTAAAAATCGTTTTTAAACCACTGTTGCGATATAAAGCAAGTCCCAGACTTGGGAATTGTTTCCCAAGAGGCACCCAGGAGCTTTATAATAAAAACATGTTGGCTACAGGCTAACTGGTCATAGCAGGGCCCACCAACTGTAGTAGATACATTATGCTGTAGACAACATATTGCCATGCCCAGAGAAGCCTGCATGGTCCTCAGCCTGCAGAACCATTGCTCTCCCTCACTGGATTCCGTTTCTCCCTGTGATGCCTCTAAGATTCCAGAACATACCTTCTATAGAACTCTGGATTTCCTCTGCATGTAGTAGTCCCACAAAGTATCCCATGGAGAGGTTCTACTCTAGCCTTGTGTGTTCTCACTGGAACCTCCCCTCCCCAGCTACCTTCACCTTTGTCCTGTGGTTTTATTCACATTTATTACCACCAGGCATTTTAGACTGATATTTGTTTGTTCATCTGGTTATTGTCTGTTTCCTCCAGTGATGCCTGGCTGCCCTGTTCACTGTACATGCCCATCATAAGAACTGTACCAATGGGAAGTCCCCCAATAAAAGAATGAATCAATGATACACTATGAGGCTATGATTGATGTTGCCATTTGTATGTGCAATGCTCTACCCAGCGAGCAGGAAGCAGTCTACACCCAGGCACTCAGGTGGAGCGTCTTACCATGTTGCCACAGATGCAGGAGCGGTGATTTGGATGGGAGCCGCACTAGTGGCTGAGCTGAGAGAGTCTATATTTACAATAAAGAACTTTACAGTTGGATTCACAGCTCCTGCCTAGGGGGGAAAAAGCACAGAATTGATAATGATTAAAAAAAAAAAAACAGCCTCATCATTACATAAATTTAAACTGCATTAAAATATCTGAATTATGGCTATAGAATTATAACAATAGGACACCATCAAAGAATTTAATAGAAATAACATGAACATAAAGAAAATCCTTTATGTGCTCAGGTAAAAAAATATATTCGTGTGTGCGTACATGTGTTCCTGTGTGTGTTTATAAAACATGAAGGTCCAAACATTCATATTTAAATCATGCGTGTTTGCTTGCTCATAATCTATGTGCTTTGTGTCAGTGGGGTGTAAGCATTCTGTATAAACTCCACCCCCACAGATACCTGGCAGCAGCGAGGTATGCTCCTCCCCACAGTTACCTGGCAATGGCCAGGTAGGCCTGGCCCTATAAAAGGGGTTGCTTGCCCCCTCCTCTCTCTCTTACTCTTGTTTCCCTCCCCTGCCTCTTGCCCCTTTGTTCCCCCTCTCTCCCCATTCCCTTCCCCCCCTCTCTCCACGTGGTCATGGCCAGGCCCTACTATTCTACTTTCTCCTTCTCTCTGCCTTTCTCTTCCTCTGCTACCCTCTTAACTCCCCTGTCCATGCCCTAAATAAACTCTATTCTATACTATACTGGCATGTGTCTGGTCCCTCAGGGGGAAGGTATGCTTCGGGCATGGGCCTGCCGAGGCACCCCCTTCCCCCATACCCTGCCAGAGCATATTCTTATAGCTCTTTCTCTTTTTATGATCCCAACATGGGGGACAAATGTCTTTTTTAAAAAAGCAACTCTATCATTTGCCAATATATTCTGATTCTACAGGACAAAATTTTTGGTGGTTTCACTGTTAATATCCCTTGTATAGCATCAAAGGCTTGGTCCACCAGGAAAATAAGCCTGAGGCCAGAGCCAGTTGTGCTGATGAAGCTGGTGTTAAGCCCAGGCTAACCATGTTGGGGCTCAACACTCAATATTACGACAGAAGTCTCTAAGCCCTTTAAAAATGTACACACGGTCTTCTATTGACAGATTAGTTAGAAATAATATGATTTTTAAAGACTGTTTTATGGAGATTTTTCCCCCTCAGTTTCACTCATCAAAAAATAACATTCTCTGAAAACACATCTCCATATTTAATTTAGGATCTTTTTTCCTTTTAACTTCCTCTCCCTTCCTAAAATGGCAGATCTTCATAAGGCAAATTAAGTGAGTTGGTAAAAATAAAAACTCCCTTTTTTTCCAAATCATTTACGGCAGAAATACGTTGTTAGCTTTTCCTGTAGACGACTACGATGCTGTGGCCGTTTTTTGTTACGGTGCTGAAGAATTCCTGGCTCCCTTCTAAAGCCCTCTCCTGGCTTATACTGCTTGACAAAGATCCTTGATTTTAATACACACAGCGTGGATAGCAGGGAACAATCTTGAAACCCGGGATGCGACACGACTATCTCAAATGTAGGACGTGCAAAACTCACATCAGTGCCAAACCTGTAACAGAGCCACTGAAACTCGTCATGCACTGTATCCTGTTAATTAGTAATACAATCTGATATATAACCAGGCTTTTCAACTTCAATTCGGGCTCATTCCAACTTCTACAAATGAGAGGAGCTCCTGATTCAATTACAACCCCCCTTTCCTTTCATTCAAGCATTTCCTACCCCGCCCCTACCTCTTTCAAAATCATTTTCACCATCTTTTTCTGCTTGTCATTTCTTAGAGTTTTTGGAGAAATTACAAAACCTTAAATCACACTCTTTCCTGGGATAATAAAAATACTTTAAAATTGCCCAGATGCTGTTGACTTCAGCAAGAGAAATCACAGAAAGCTGTTGAAGAGAGACTGACAATATTTTCATTAGCAGGAAGGGATTAAATGCAACCACTCTCTCCCCCCCATCAAATCACAGAACCACGATGTGAGCGGGAGCACAGACCTTTGGGTATGGAATCCACACTGTCTTGGGGTACTGCAGTGACTCATCAGAATAAAAGGAATATTCAATGAGTGGCACTCCTGTGTCATTAAACTGGGCATAAGCTAGAAAAGTGCTGTTTGGAGACCACCACAGTGCGGAGTAGGCACCGAAGACTTCCTCTGAAAAGACATAAATTGTTCTGTTACAAGAAAGCTGATAAATTGGCGTTGGCATTCAAAATATTGTTCTCATTAGCTTTAGTAATTATAGTAGAGTTCAACTAATGAACCGTTTCACATTTGCTGGGATTCCAAAACTGAAGTAATACAAATGAATAAAAATAAAATCTTCAAGGATATATCTAGATTGTAAAAATAAGTCACCCATTGGACCATTTTAGAATATTTCAGTATGCAATATTGGATATAAGCTCTATATTTTTTTCTTTATCTTATAATCCTCTAAATTTATGCCTCAAAACATACTAAAAGTAAATTTCACACAGGAGGCTGATTTTCCTTTCTAATTTTCAAACAGTCAACATGCCAGCATACTCTCCCTGCCTGGGCTGAGTTCGCTTTGAGCCCACAGGGTACTGGTGGGTGATGCCTAGCTCTAGACTATCAAACCAATATGGTGCCCAAAGTTTACTCTTCTGGCACAAATAAGGTGCGGAAAGGATACATTTCGAATGTAGAAAACTCCGCAGACCCCTAGAGAGAAACCTTTTCTGTTGCCCAGCCTAGAAACTGAAAGCTCCCTGCCTTAACCCCCTCCCCCGATATACAGAGGAAAAAAAGAAAGGTAGACACAATGGAGAGAAAGGCATGACTTTCCAGTATATTGAAGGACTCACTCCTTTTCAAGCTCTGACAGAGACAGTTCCTCACTAAGAACACCAGGGGACCTGTTTACAGGACATTTGATCTTAGGCTTCTGAAATACTCAGATCTGCCTTGTAAATGGGAGACTTAAGATTCAGATTGCTGCGGTGGTGCGAGTCTGGACTCCCACCAGCAACTAATATAGTTAAAGTACTGGCCTCCAGCTTGGGGGTGAAACCAGGAAGTGGTGATTAGTTTAAGATTCAGATCCTCTCGAAAGGAACTTGGGTCACTGGGATTGTGACCATGAAAGGGATATTGGGATCTCAGGCTCTTCCCTTTTGCTTCCTTATATCTGTGACATAAAAACTGCTGGCACAGAATGACCTTCCAAGCTATACCTACCAGGCTGCTAGTGACAAAGCAATGTGGCCAAGTGGCCAAGTGAGCCAGAACAGAGTCTCTGAAACCGTGAGTCAAAATAAATTTTTCCTCCTTTAAATTGTTTTCTTGTGCCTTTTTTTTTTTTAATGATGGTAGAAAACTGATAAACATGTAGACGACGGTAGAAAGTCCCAGTCTACACTTCATTTGATGGTGTCAAAATAAGAACCAAAGTGTAGACTCTAGAATCATAAGCTTAGGAAATTATGTACGCCAATCAGATTCTGGATCCCTAAAGGCTCTTTGCAACTGACTGGAAAATACATTTAGATGTGTTTTATATTATGTATGTGTGCGTATGTTGGTATGTATTAACATGAATGAAGGTGACCCAGGAGGCCAGAGGTGTTGGATCCTGTTAGAACTAGAGTTACAAACAGTAGTGTGAATGCTGGGAATAGAGTTCAGGTTCTTTGCAAGAGTCACAAAAAGCCACTGGGCCATCTCCAGCTCTCCAAAACCACATTTCAATAACAGCAATAGTGATTGCAGAAATAAGAATAATAGCAGTAACAAAATGTAACAATTATTTTTATGAGTCTCTGACATTTGATGAGTGTAGTGTCATGTGCCAGGAACTGATAATGGCTGACATTGATTGTGTCAGACAGTCTTCATTATAACCCATTTTACAGGTGAACTGAACAGAACATGGCTAAAAAGAATGTAAAGAAATCACCTTAACTCACATGGCTAACAATTAGTAGAATCAAGAGTTAACCTGTCAGTTGGTGAGAGTGCTTGGCATCTTACATTACATGGCTCACACTTGCCTCTTTTTCAGCAATTTTATTTCCGAACACCTATCCCTTGGTAGGACAGCCTGCTCTCCCTTTGACTGCTTCAAACCTGAATTGTGAAGTTATACTTATGTCACACAAATTTATAAACTACATCCAATTTTGTCCACACAGACAGTCCTAAGTGAATCTATGGAGAGGCCATATTACAGAGTGGAAAACTAAGGTAAATTAAGTAAAAAGTTTTAGCCAGGAACTAGAACTCAGGTCTTAGGTACACTAACTCAAAACTTTTCATGCAAAAGTCCGTCATACACTGAGTTCAGATCTCATTTCTTAGAATTTTGACCCACTAAGTCTTGTCTATAATACACTTGCAAATATATATGCATGTATGTATATATGTATGTTCATATATATAATATATCCTATACATATGATAAATATGATATATCATGTCACGTACATGTGATATATATGATATGCCATGCCATATACCTATGATATATGTGTGTGCATCACTATAATTAGGATAAGAATTTTTGTTTTTAAAATTACTTTCAAACACTGGTAATGGGTATAGTTGGGGCCATGTTTCAATTAGTACCTATTTCTTAGGCAGAGAATATTTCCTCTAACAATTTCCTCTAGCTATTTCTCTCTAGGGGCTGAAGCCCCATATTTAGAGGAATGCCCTTTGAAAGCTGTGAGGGTATTTTCTTGCACCCAGTCACTCAGATGTGAACATAACAAATGAAATCCCTCTAGTCACTGTTATGCAGAGGAGACAGCCTGAGTTGGCAAAATTCTTATTGTAGTAACACCCATCTGTTTCCAGGAAGAGCCACAGGTCCCGGAGGAGGCTGTTTTGACTCCATCTTGAAGGCCCTGAAGGACCCTCAATGTTGGGATACCTAGCACTTAAAGAACTTGTCATTTCATTGCTGGTTTTAATCAAACACTTATAGAAATGGAAACTCATCTTTCTCTTGACATTATCTCTGCTTGTTGTCATATGTTACCATTAAGTTAACTTGACTCTCCTAAGAATCAAAATTTAAGCAGAAAGCTCAGAAATAACAAGATGAAGTAAGGATGAGTCCATCTAATAAATATGAGGCACCCTTGTGAATTGTTTGGAACAGCCTTAAAATGCCTTTTATCTTGGCAACCAACACATGGAAAATGCTTTCCTAATAGCTCCTAAATCTCTTTATCCTAAAAGCTAGAATATTCCCTTTGAAGATTTTGAGTATGATTTTCTACTTATTTTTACTAAGCTTTCCAAATCATCTTTGTTTTCTTTAAAAACAGGAAATTATGGTCTGTCCCAGGTTAGTTCAAATGAACACTACATATTCTTTCTAAAACAAGTGATTTCTTTCCTTCTACTTGGCAACTTCAGGCAACATTTATCTCTCTCTTTTTAATATTGTGGAAGATTTCACTTTCCTTGGAAACTTCTGGGCTAGGTAGGCCTCCTTGGAGAAACATCTGATGCTTATCTGGATGCTGTCATGCCCTGGTAAAGCTAGAAAAGTGACACAGAAAGGCTCTTTGTGGTAGGAAACCAAAGACAAGCAGGGGACTGTGAGATAATGGGGGCAGAAGCTGCTCCAGGAACAGGTAAAGGGTTCTGTGTCACTGTGAGGTCTAAAGGAGATCTCACAAAACGTTTGTGTACACAACTCATTTTGGATCTGACTGACTGCCCCGGTTTTAGCACAGCTATGCTGAAGCATTCTTAAAAGCTATAGATTTTCTGGTTAAAGGTTTAGTCTTTACCTTCATAAACCCAGTCATTTATTCCATTATATATTACATTTTCTTCTCCTGATGATGTGATCCTATGACTAGGTGAATATGGATCAATTTTAACGTAAATATCATTCTTCCAGACATATGCCTATAAAAGATCGATAAACATATTGATATCAGTAATCATGTTACAATGTGTTTTATAGTGGGATCTTAAAATACTATAAAGAAGAAGATAACCATAGAGAATTTGTCTAAGTATGAACCTTGTTCTTAAATTACAGGTATACAGTCAATCATCTGGAAATAATAAAAAAAATTTTGATATATTGAAACAAGGAGGCTTGTAGCTGCCACTATGGGGACAATGAAGTGTGTGTGTGTGTGTGTGTGTGTGTGTGTGTGTGTGTGTGTGTGTGCGTGAGAGAGAGACAACCTAGTCCCTAGCCTACAGACCTACACAGGATCATCTAGGCTTTTGTTTATTGTCTGGGACATTAGTAGGAGAACATAGTACAACTGTAGATAAGCATTCCATCTTGTTACTTAAATTCTTTTGGGCTTCTAACATTCTTCTAGCACCATAAATAGGAGATACACCTACAGTGATTTTAGAGACTCAAAAATATTCAAGCACAGCAGACAAGGAGAACTTAAGAGTTTAATAAGCATTATCACCCAGTGAATAAGCAAGAATATAATAAATTCTGTCATTTGTAATAATTCTACTCTGGGGGCTAATCAAATATTGTTTGGAGTAATGACCCTATATTTACTAATATACTGAGTGAAAGGGCTTTCAAAATGGGTACTTTATACTAGGGTCAGTATCATCTGCCTATGAAAGACTCCAGTCAATCTTTTTCTGACAGCAGGAGAAATGTACTAACCAATTTATGACCTTCTGGTGACCATGTGATCCACTGTGTATTATTTGGAATCTTCTCTTCTGTGATCAGCTGTCTACAGAAAAGATAATAGGATACATTTCCAAAATAATAACCCTGTGTAGGCTACCCTTTAAAATTACATTTGAAAAGCCTAACAGTCTTGATGGGGGAGTCACTGACCTTTTATTCAAGTCATAAATACTGTATGAAGCTGTGTAGGAGTGTCTCCATTGCTGCAAAAGAAAACAGACGTCTCAGGCTTCTGGGATTTCAGTTGGCTGGCCATTTGCTTGAAATGACAGGCATGGCAAGAGGTCATTGCATAAATTTCCAATTTCAGCACATACTATCATTCCTTAAATTCTTAGAATTTTGGAATTGAAAACATATTTAAAGTCATCTAGTAAAAGGTCATGAAGAATTTATTCTCTTTTGCATCACCTTCTTCAAGGACCTTTCACAAGATCACTGTGGTCCCAGGTGTCAGTTTTGATACTGAGTGATATTATTGTTAGCATAGTATAGCAAGGGTGCCTGTTTAGGAAAAAACCCTCGAAATTTCACCTTTCACCCACATACCTTTTAAAATATTTAGAATATTTCTTAGTTAGTGGGTGATAGTGATGAGGAGGAATACTTAACATAAATATCTAGTGTTGGAATTTTTAAAGCTATGTGAAAATACATTGAAAAATTAATATGTGTGTGTCTTCAGTATTACACAGCCAAGCAGTTGAAAATGAACAGCAAACTAAATCCAAGGTAGTGGAAAGAAAGGGAAACAATATAGTAAAGACCAGTATTAAATAAAAGCATATAGTGGTGAAAAATCAATGGTCCAATTGGTTCAATAAGACACTCAAAACTGCTACATACTTATCATAACAGAGAAACAAGAAAACACTATCCGAAACAAAAAGGGAGACACCACAACAGACCTTACTACCCTTAAAAGATTGAGACCGTTTTGGACATTTTTTTTTTTCAATAAATCATAAAACATAGAAACAAGGACATTTTCTTGAAATAGTTCTACAGCTAGTAAACACTTGGTATCAATGAGTAAGAGTAAAGAAAATTCCATTTCCAAATGAAGTGATCAGCAAATTCCTTAGTATTTGAAGCCTACAGACAAATGATTAAAACAGCTCTGCTCAGAACTGTCCAAACATGGAAGCAGCTGAGACATCCTTCAATAACGGGTACATGGATTGCCAGATTGTGATTGACGATTTGATAGGATACCATTCAGGGTTTTTAAAAACTACCAAGCAATCAGAAAGGTTACATACTGAAATAACTATATGGTTTCCTGGAAAAGGCAAAACTGTGAAGATAGTAGTGCTTGGCTGCAGGGAGGAAAGAACAGACAGAAGACAGGGGACTTCTCACAATAGGAACTCTCATCTCCAGGGCTCTTCAATGTACATGCTGTACACTGTCACAATTCACAAATGACCCCAGTGTAAAACTGTAGATTTGAGTTAACAATGCACCAGTGTTGGCTCCTGCGTTGTCACAAATGTACTATTCTCGATATAAAATGTTTATAGAGAAGACCCAGGAAAGGAAAATGAGGGAGTATATAGGACCTCTGGCTTACTTTCAGCAAACTAAGGGTGCTCCAAAACAGAATATCTACCAGTTTTGAAATGCATTAGAGCTATGACTTAGAAGGAGGAGTTCTGTGGCATTACATTCCATTTAAATAGAGTATGCAGTAACTGGAAAGGAGCTCTATCTACTTCTATAGCGTCATATGAATTAATAGAAAATACAGAGGGAAATATACTTTACTTTAGGGAACTAAGTGAAAATAGGGAGGGAGACATGTGATGTATATGAGCGTACTCTCGAAGTTGTGAAAAAACCGTTTCTATGTGTGCATGTGAATAAAATTAAAGATGCTTTTGAAATTCCTTGGGTGTACATTTGTATTCTGGAATAGTTGCATGGATAAGAAAGCAAGTCCTCTTATTACTAAATGGCTGGAGTTTAGTACAAACGATGCAGCACTGTTTCAGAAACCAAGCTACAATAAAATTCAAGCTTTGTCAATAAGGAGGAAACTAGGTGCCTGGTGGGGAAGCTGAGCTGCAGTCAGGGCTCCTAACCTTACCTACTTATCACTTCTCAGCCTCCTACACCCTCATGTCAACAAGTATTTATTAAATTCCCATTTCTCGTATGTCATACATTCCTTTTCTGGATCCTGGATTACTGAACACACTCAATGCTTATTTTTTGGCAACCTCAAACATAATATTTTCCAAAGCCAAAAGGTGTGGTAAAATCTAGAAATACTAAGACTGAGATCATCTTGGGATCATGACAAAACCCTCATGAGGTAGGTTTACAAAATAAAATAGGTTTATCAATCGCCTTACTCTACAAACCCTGGTGCCCCCACTTGCTTCCACTAAAGGTCTCCTAACTAAACAGGACACATGAGAACATCCACTATAACACAGAAATCACAATCAAGTATACCGAGTACTATGATGGAGGCAGGCAAGGAAAGCATGCAGTCCTACATTAGCTCTAGAACATGAGAGAAACCTGTGGGAAAGAAGATTCTAGGGCTGAGTTCTTAGTGGCTAATTGCCACAGCAAATAGGAGAGAAAGCACTGTAAAAATAAAAGCTGAACTGCAAAGACAAGAAAGGCCATGTTTAAGATGGTAAGCTCCAGTATCAAAACAAACGTTTCTATAAGATCAGAGAAGCTGCTTTCCTAACTTCAGTTTTACATGTGAAGTGCTTCCAAGACCATCATGCATGATCAGCATGTGACAGAGAATACAGTCCCATCTCTATGTGTATCTCTATATGGGTATGGGTCATATGTGTATATGTATACACATATATATGCATATATATGTATATATGTGCAAAGAGAGAAAGGAGAGAGAGGGAGAGGGAGAGAGGTGAGACAAACAGAGACAGAGAGAGAAGATATAGTTCCTTGTTTGCAACTACTTAACAATTTAGTGTTTGGCAACAAAGCATGCATGCACCTCTGTGGTCTAATATAGTAGAGACTAAAACATAGGGAAACTGGCAAGAAATATGGCAGGTAATAAATAAAGAAAGAAATACCCAAATAGCATAAATGTTAGGAAGAAAATGAAAGAAGGTGATGTGCTGGAGTGAAGTGAAGGTTGTAGGGTGGCCAGAATGATGGGAGCCATATTGAAATGATCTAGAACAACCAGGAAAGAAGAAAGACAGAAATCAGAAGATGCTGGGAAAAAAAACTCCAGAGGAAAGAGAGAGCAAGTGCTTTTGATCTTGGATGGGTATGTGAGTGATGCTTGAGAAAACCAAAGAGCTATGTGACTCTGAAGTAGCACAGGGAAGAGAAGTGTTCCTCAAACAATGAGTGTGGGACAGAGTGCTCAGTCAGCTCACAGTCTGAGATCCTCACACAAAGGCTGTGCAGTAGTGTGAGATGCTGTTCCCTCATTCTGTGTAAGAGACACCATTGGAGGGTATAGCTTACCATAGGTGTAACTTAAGCCAAGTTAGAATGTAAAGGAAACACATTGACTACTCCTTGGAGTAGATAGAAGGGTCTAGAAAGCACATGAAATCAAGGATGACAACATACATCCCTAGTGCTGATGTCTAGGGCTAGCCAGGGAGCTGCATCTAACCCTGTACCACACTACACATGTCAATCAGGATGGAACAAGGAACTGGCCTGGTTTTCTCATCCTGTTTCAGCTTTATTTTCATAAATGATTAGCTTTTAACATTCACAACTGTCACCCACCAGGCTGCAACCCTAGTTGCTTGTTAGAATAATCTACACCAATAGAAAATTCTGATAACAAGTTAATCCCTGAAACTAAGATTGATTGGTGGCAAGATTAAAGCTGGGCACCAGGACTTTTAATTTTTTTCCTCAATTAAATTTGTTTTGGGGATCGAAATAAGAAGCTCCAAGTTATGTACACAAGTGCAATAACTGAGATGAGATGCATAAAAGTGACACAGGTATCTAATTTGCTTAGAGTTGATGGGTTTCATGGAATATGGAAATAAAGCCCATGTGGTGGATCCAAGGTAAACACCATGGGGGTGGGGGCGCCACCATTCTGAGGTGGCAAAGGGAGGAGGGAGTGTTTGGCTTGGCCAGAGTCCAGCTGGATAGGTATATAGATAAGGTCACTCAACATTATTTATTCCAGGAGAAAAAAATCAAGAGTAGGAATTACCACCTTTGTATTCTGTCTTTGATATAGAGTATCTCTAGAGGGGGTCAGTCCTTCCAAACCACTTTAAAATTCTCTATATGGATAGGATGGGTGCCAAGGTGGGGTGGTCTCTGGATCTATCCCATCTGCAGACACCAAACACTAACACTATTGCTGATGTCAAGATGTGCTTGCTGACAGGAGCCTAGTATGGCTGCCCTCTGAGAGGCTCTGCCAGCACCCGACTAACCAGATGCAGATACTCACAGCCAAATATTGGACTGAGCCCTGGGACCCCAATGGAAGAGTTAGGGGAAGGACTGAAGGAGTTGAAGAGAATTGAAACCCCATAGGAAGAACAACAATATCAATTAACTCAACCCTCCCAGAGCTCCTAGGGTCTAAACCACCAACCGGGGTATACATGGGCCTACTGGTTCATGGCTCCCTATACATATGTATCAGAGGATTGTCTTCTCTGCCAACAGTGGGAGGAAAGGTGCTTGGTTCTGTGGAGGCTTGATGATCCAAAGAAGAGGGAAGCTAGATGAGTGAGGAGGGAATGGGTAGGAACACCCTCTTAGAGGTGAAGGGGAGGGGAGAGGGAATAGGGGGAGTCATGGAGGGGAGACCAGGCAGGGAAACAAAATTTGAAATATAAATAAATACACGTCTCTATGGTTGACAGCTGTTGTCAACTTAAAAAAAAAAACAAAAAACAAAAAACAAAAAACAAAAACCTAAAGTGCCTGGTGACCACGAAGACATATAATTTTGATGATAACTTTTTTTTTAAAAATGTCTGAGAACTCTATGTTCTATAATGACTGGAAAATGCTCAATGATCTCAGTAGAATCTTTGTGACTAGAGCTAAGCTCCATTCAAGAGTGGCTTGAATAAGGTTGTGTTGTAGTCTTCGGCTTTGTCCAGATTCTCTTCTGGAAGATGAGGATGATAACATCTTAAAAGCAAGTACTTATTGAAGGTCATACTACATACCTAGGCTGAGAAGAGGGAGGGAGACACGGGACTAGATCCCGTGTGTACAAGTCAGACACAAAGTTACTTTAAGATTATATCATAAACTCCTATGATAAACTGTATTAAGCTATGTCATTAATATTCCTAATGTATTAATTATGCCTTTAATACTTGAAATCATTCAAATATATTTCTCTAGATATACGCAGTAAATTTGTCACATATAAAAGGGAACATATATTTGATGTAAACTGAATGAATTTTTCTGTCAGTGGCATTACTAGATATTGATATTATCCTTCAGTATGTATATATCTGAAGTCAGTTTAAAAAATAATGTATTTGCTGGATTTTAAAATATTACAAGGAGAAAGCCTTTTCTTTACCTTCACATAGTTGTATTCGAAGAGAACGAACAGTCGATCGGGTGACACTGAATGATACCCAAAGCTTTCCTGTTGATCAAGTGGAAGAAAGAAAACAGAATGGTTCCAATTGTTCTTAATCATTCAGGGGATAGAGGAGACCCTACACATATGGATTGTGCCCTAGGGATGACCAGTCACAAAGAGATAACCACAGTCACACACACAAATGATAGTGGTATGAGGTGGGCAACCATGACTGTTAGAAAGCCAGAAAGGGAAGGATAAGCTGAAGAGGCATAGTTCAGGGACAGAGAGTGAACTCAACCCACAGGAGGGGGAGCATGGGCAGAGAGCCAGTATGGGAGAGAGTGTGCATATTTAGAATGTTTGAGGGTTGCCCGTAACCCTAATTCAGCATGGCTGTGCCAAAATGGCGGAACATGGGAGGATATTAAATCCCCCAAACAGGTCATGAACTACAAACTAAGGGTTCTTTGTTGGTTGGTTTCTTTGTTTTGTCCATGAAGGAGAAAGTACTGTGTCTATTTTTATTTATTTTTTCCCAAGATACCCTAGTGACATCTGGCTGAGACCTGAAAGAAAAGAGGGGGTGTTCTATCGCCTGGTCTCTAGAATAGAAACAGACACAGAATGGAAATCTGTGAGACAACTGATAGGATGAGGAGGAAATCAATAGAAACCTGCATAGCTAATTACAGAGAAAGTGAAAGGTTGTAAAGTTTCCAACTTAAGTGACTTGGAGAACCAAGTGATCACTACCAAGATTGGGAATTGGGCCAGAAAAATATGATGGCTTGAGACACTAGGACACTGAAGAGGAAAAAAAATCTAGTTTAGTTTGGGATGCTGGACTGCATTGCATTGCCTATAGGAACTGTGGAGGAGCTAGCAGGCTCTTGGAAAGTAAAGTTCAGATCTTTGGAGACTCGTGTTAATGTATGTATGAGAATCAAGGCTGTGAAGGACAAACACCAGAGCCATGCACGGGCTTGTGGTTTACCCAAGGAGAACACCCAAAGTGAGGGAAGGGACCGCTGAGTGAAGACAAAGCCGGAGGAACACTTACATTCAAACATACAGCTAGAGGAGGAATCATCAAAGGAGACTAAAAAGTAGCCAAGGTGTAGAGCATTTCAAGAAGGAGAGAAAGATCCACTGGGCCATGGGCTGCAGAGTCCAACAGGATGAGAAATGAGTCCTCATGATTGGAAAAGAAATGAAAACCGTCCCCAGAATTCCATACGTGAACTAAGTGTGTGACTAAACATACAAAGGTACTGTTCTCCAAGAAAATGGAGCTGTTTCCATGTTCAGCATTGAATAGCAAGATATTGTTTTCTTGTTTGTAGAGGTATTCAAAATCTAAAGAGAGAAAATGGCCAGATCAGTATTACAAGTTGCTATCAAATACATGCGTAAGCTAATTTAAAAAAAAAAAGTTCACACAGGGCACATAAACATACTTACTGTGCGCCAACAGAAACAGAGAACATTGTATTAAACCCATCTATATGCCCATCGTTAATTCCAACCTTCTAATGCACATTTAACTCAAGCAAAGAAACACTTCAGTTTCTTCCTGTCTTTTCCTTTACACTCCCCCCAAACCCATCCCCCAAGACAGTTTCTCTGTGTAGCCCTAGCTAGCCTGGGACTAATTGTCTAGACCAGACTGTCTAGAAACTCAGAAATCTACCTGCCTCTGCCTCCTAATGCTGGGATTAAAGGTGTACACCACCACCACCAGGCTCCCCTTTGCATTTCTAAGCAAGAACAAATACTGCACAAAGATTTAAAAGAAAGGATTTTATCTTCTCATTGACCAAAGCCCTTGGCAACCCAAGCTCTCTAGAATGAGTGCAAATATAACCTTCCCATCCAGCGAGACGTGAGCCTTACCTGAAACCCACCACAAGGGGTAGGACTTGATCCGAAAGCTATTCTTTAAATAGTCATCTAATGAATAAGTTCTGCGGCTGTCAGCCGCTGCTTCATCTGTTAATAGGACAATAAAAAGAGGAAAGTATTCAGTAAGATAGAGTAGTTCAGTTTTTGATAAAATAATATACCTCTTCACAAAATGTTAAAATAAGCTTCACAAAATGCAAAATATGTCTTGAAAGATTTAAAACTAGTCAGTGGAGTAAGAATTCTTTTAAGTACAAATTGAGCACGTGTATAATATTATAGAAGCAAGTTTCATTGAGGCAATCTAGAGCGGCAATATTAACAGAAATGTAATCAGTGCATTTTCCAGCAGCCATAGTTGAAGACAAAGATAATTTAATTATATGGCATATTGTATTTAGCACAACATGTAAAAATATTATCATTTCAGCCTGTAACCAATATTTAAATGTTATTAATGAGATTTTTCCATAATCTTTTTTGTACTAATTCTTTAAAATCTGGTACCTAGATTTGACTTAGAGCACATTTCATTTTAACTATGTTCACTTCAAGTCCATAAGTACATGAGGCCAGTGACTGCTGTGGGAGGTGGTGCAGGGCCAGACTGCCTTTGCTGAGGCCTTCAGGACATCCCAAGTCCTGTCATTCTTCAGAGACCTTCAGCATATTCAGATTTTGGTTTCTATTACTATTCTTCCTTCTACTTGGTAGAATCCGTGGAGCTCTATTTCTGCTAGTAGGAACCCAAATTCAATTCAGTTTTTAAAACTTTCCCCTCCAGGGCAGTGGTGGCACATGTCTTTAATCCCAGCATTCTAGAGGCAGAGGCAAGCAAATCTCTGAGTCTACAGAGGGAGTTCCAGAACAGCCAGGGCTACACAGAGAAAGTCTGTTTTGCCAAAGGACAACAATAACAACCACAACAACAAAAACATTGTTTTTGTTACAGTGTGTGTATGTGTGTGTTTGTATGTGTGTGTGCATGTGTGTGTATGAGTGCGTATGTGTGCGTATGTATGTGTGTGTGTATGCATTGTGTGTGTGTGTGTGTGTTTGCTTGAGAAAAACCACACACATGCATTGAATGTGAGCGGAAGTAAGAGTATGCCTTGTAGGAATTGGTCCTCTTCTTTCTCGTCTTCCTCCACACTGCATCTATGATCTAATTCAGATCTTCTGGCTTGGTAGCAAGCACCTTTACCCACGGAACCATCTTGCTGGTCCCCAGAATCATTTTTTATGATCTCTTTTATTTCCTTCCACTTCCATATAAGTAGAAAAAAGTACCTGTTGACACTTCTTTTCTAAGTGTTGCGACCTCAAATTCTCAATTGTTGTCCCTCCTCTATACCACCAACAAATGCCTTTCAGCCTGGTGATCTTGTCCTCAAAAGCTCCCTGCATTTCCTCATTATGTCCAGGAGCATTAGAAAGTGTGTGGGTGGCAGTAGCAGGCCTCCACTGTCTGATACAGCATTCTCTTCTCATCTCACATCCACTGCCTCTCAGCCTGCCATGTGATCTGTGAACACAGGTACCATCTCCGCCTTTCCCACCTCTGCTCCTCATCCTCACCCATTTCCCTGTAAAGGCTTTACGTGTTTTTGTTCTGTCTCTTATCTGTTTCATGACAATTTCCATTCTTCCCTCTAATTTGCTCCTCATGTCACTTTATTACTTGTGTTGTGAGGTATTTTTAATTAAATTTATTCCTTAAAATTTTTATATATGTATACAGTGCACTCACCCCTCTCAATTCCTACTCTTCCCTATAAGTCCTTACTCCAGGTTCATGTCTTTGTTTTGTGAGCCACTGAGCTTAACCAGAGCCATCTAAGTGAGCACAACTATGAAGCTCTCTACTGGAGGCTGTTGAATAAACCAGTGGATGCGCAGCTCAGTATAATGATTCCTCTCTCAGAATCCACCAGTAGCCAGGATGGGTAGGGCTCCAAGAGTTCCTTTCTCACCCACGAACTGACTTCTGACAGGTCCAGTCTTGTGCAGGCAGCTGCAGCTACCTTGAGTTCAAGCTTGAAACAGCTATGCCACTGTATTACGCAACCCATCTCCCTATCTTCTGGCTCTTCGCAATGCTTCCTAGGCCTTCAAAGGGATGGCATGTGTTTAAGGCTGACGATGCAAAAATTCCTTATTCTTAGCATTTTGAGCTGGCAGAAGTCCCTGAATTCACCACCGTGGCACAGTTATTTGTTAAGGGGCTGACTAAATTCTGTCTAATTCAAGACCCACTCCACAGGAGAGAATGTATGTCTGATACTGCAAACCTGGTAAAATTCCATAGCTGAGGTGGTCACAGACCCCACTGGGTAACATATTACTGGTGTTTAGTTAAAATGAGGGAAAACTGCCTTCTAGGCTCTTATACAGATAGCTACGACTGCCACTCAGCCGTAAGAAGGGAAGCGTCTCTGTAAAAGGGATCATTGGTGCAGTGAGAAGAGCCTCTGTGATCACTGAGCAGTCTTCTCAGCCATGCCGCGGGCTTTATACACAACAGGACTGGAGGGTTGTAGTTTTGTTTCAACTCTGTTTGGCACAGCTCAGTGAGATAGTAGGACACACACACACACACACACACACACACACACACACGCACACGCAGAGGCAGAGGTTGTATTACTTGATATAAGAGGTCATCACATAAGTATTGCACACAAAGTAAAGTTACTCATTTTCCTTGCCCCAGAGACCAATCACGAAGAGTCTAATGCCTTTCTCCACACCCTCAAACGTTTTTACGTGCATGGAAACCCTGACCACAGCCTCAGCCACATCACAAGCACATCAGTACAAGCTGCACTTGCCTGTTACTCTTTTTCAAAGCCCATGGGAAAGTAATTCTCTTATAGAAACTGTCCTTTCAAACAAAGTTTTTAACAGTAGTTCCTTTTGAACTAACTTGATAACATCTGTCTACTGAACCTTCTGCTTCCATAGATAAAATTGCTACATTTTCCTTCTTAGCTCACAGACGTTGTTTAAACCAACTGTGTTAGATAGGTTGAAGAGATGTACAAAGCCCACTGTTTTTTTCAGTTTAACGTTGCGTGTGTCCCTGTAAATTGCTAAGATAATGATGTTTATGAGCAGAAAGACAGAAAATGGGCAAAATCCACTTTTGAATTCCCTTCAAACAAGGAGCTAAGTACTGAGCTTCTGAGAGCGTTTTGAAATTCCCACAGCAGAAAGAACAACATGACTAGATTTGATCACTAGTGCTATTAATTGTTTGAGTCCATCCAACTGTTCTGTCCTACTTCACATAGTTAAGAAGGAAGTTTTATCTGGTAAACAGTACAGAGGACATAAATTCAGCTATCCAGAGCTATTCATCCATTAGCAGCACAAAACACACCCACAAATTTATAGAAATTGAAGTATACTAACTTTGGACATTCACAATCTTATTTCCTTCTGGCATAGAGTTGGTATATACCCACAAAATGGAAGATAATATGTTTATGTAAATGTACACATGTATATATAATGGAAGAGACACCACGGTAGAACATAAACCATTGGTTCTTGGTTTTGTAGGAAGGGAAATGGATGAATCCCAGTAATAGGTTACAGGGCTCTAGTTTACTTAAATAATATTGTGTGGACATTTGTTTACCCAGGTTTTCTCATTTAAAATTCTAATAATTTTAGTTAATATTTAATTAAAGTTAATAATCGAGTCCAAATTCCCTTGAGATTACCTTGTATTCAGTGGGCTATTATTCCCTTCATGCTGCCTTCCCTACTAAACACTCACCTCTTAGCAGCCCTCTGGCACTGCTCAGCACATAGCTTTTCTAAGCCTGTCATCTGCGCCTCACTCCAGCTCTTTTCAGCTCATGATATTCCTTGTGAATCTACATGCAGATCAAGGAAAATGACTCAGTGCTCCTATATACCAGCAGGGCCTACACTTATGGCCTTGCCTTATGTTAGGTTCATTCAGGTGCTCAGGAAGCCGAATGCAAACCACTTTCTATATGTTCACAAACAGTCCCAGAGCCTGGCCACACTAGAGCAAGTAGAACAACAAATGTTCCCTATGTTTTTTTTTTCTTGCCATTTGATAAGCAGGACACATTGGAAGACAGTTTGGAAACATCTAGATAATCGAGTTCTATGAGATTCAAGTGCCAAGTCCAGGTTTTGACCTTTATCAGCTTCACAGTTTGCTGCCAAGATACACCCATCCAACTCTTACAGGACACACTCATGTTCCTGTTTCTCCTTTCTCCTCTTCTTGCTCCCAGACAGGGCACTGCTGCAGCAACAGATGCAGGTCCTTGGCTGCTCCTATGGTTTTCGTGGTGCGACCTGGGACATGCCGTTCATTTGACTTATTGGTTTAAAGCCTTGTGCCAGCCAAAGAAAGCAGTTGATCATATGGTACCCATCAGCTCATAAACAAATGCAATCTCTTGAATTTAGAATCTGAGGGAAGACATTAGCTGTATTCTGCTTTATTTCCTTGGCTTAAAGAACTAGGATGAACCATGTAAAAATGACATTTGTCAGTCATAAACATCAGAAGAACAGCTTTCAAAATGGTTCAGCCTAATAATGAACTCTCACCAAAGGCTATGGTATAATGAATCCTGGCTTCAGGGTCAGAACTACTTATAGATCAATTTTAATCCCAGGATAGTAAAATCCAGATAAGAGAGACTACAGCCTTCCAGAGTAGTCTTGATTTTGACCAATGTCACTATGTGTGTTAAGTATTTTTCATTAAAAAAAAAATGTTCATTCATCATTAATCTTTTAAATCTTAAACTCTGATTTATGACACCTCTACTTTCCAAAGATAAACTGCTTTGGAAATTAAAGAGCTAATGAAATACTTCTAGAAAGAAATATGTTTCTTAAGGCTCACAAATGCATGAAGTTTAAAAAAAACAGGCAGAAGAAGTATCCGGTTATAGTTTGTGGGTGCCATACGGCAACCAGTCAACATTCCACACTAATTTTTGTTTCTACCATGAGTACAAAGAAATAAAACAGGTGTTACTGCAGAACTCACTCTTGTAAAATAGCAGTCCTGACAGACAAAGAAAAAATATTCAATAAGAAGGAAGTAACAATTAATGGACAGGCTTCCTGGCCCCTGAGACTGGATCACACAGCCACCTCCTGTCTCTACTGAATCACCAAACACAAGAAGAAAGGAATCACAAGTGGTTTTGAAAGCCAAGGACCTAGTTGTGAGCACAGACTTGCCTATTGCATTTGGCTTTGGGGAACTACTAATCCTTGTTATGGTTCAGATCTAACCCATTGCAGTAGTTTTAAGAAGTGCAGGCTTGGAGAGAGGTGACTAAGTCCTGGAGGTTCCATTCTCAGGAAAGGGTTAGCACCTTATGAAGTGGGTGGGAGTGTCCCCTACCATAGACCATCCTGTGAGGATGCTTCTGGTAGAAAATGCCATCAGGGAAGCAATCTCCTACATAACACTTAATCTGCTGGCTCCTTGACCTTGGCTTTCCCGGGTACTAGAGCTATGAGAAATAACTTCCTGTCCCTTATAATTATCCAGCCTTAGATATTTTGTCCTAGCAGCATAAAATGACCAATACAGAAATTGGTACCAAGCAAGTGAAGAGTTGCTAAGCACCATTGGAAGTGGGTAATGGATAGAACCTCCTGGAACTGTTTGGAAGCAACTTTCAAAATGTGTTTTATACTGTTTCTGTGAATGTAGCACTACACCCAATGTTAGGGAGGGGGTCCAAGGAATAGGACTTCAGAGAAAGGTTTAGTCTCCTTTAAAATTATTCTAAGTGACCATGTTAAGAATGGTGGGAGACAAAAGGATGGCACAGACCCCACTCATGAGGTCCTAGACAGAAATGAGGGCCATCTGGAGGAAAGGCCTTCCTTTCTTAGAATGGCAAAGAACTTTGTGGCTATGTAAGAAATTTCTGAACAAACTGATCACAGTATTCTGTTGGTTCTCTTGACTGCCTATAGGAAAATGTATGAATAAAGACATGAACTACTGACAGAGTTGACAATCAAAAGGCAAACAGAACTTAAATACTTGGCAAAAATTCAGTTTGACTAGGTCATAAAGATGAAATGGCATATTTGGAAATAATGCTAAGGGTATGTGTCAGCATGTTAGCATTCCTTCTAGGCTCTACCCAACAGTTACCTAGCAACAATATGCTAGGCCTGGCTTGCTATAAAAGGGATAGTTTTGCCTATTTTCTTCAAACCCTCTGACCCTTTTCTCTCTCTGACCTCTTTCTTTCTCTCTCTTTCTCCTTCCCCCTAGCCCCCTTCTCTCATTCTCTATTCTATACTAGACTCATCATATGGCTGGTACCTCAGGGGGAAGGGGTGCCTCAGCATGAGCCCACTGAGGCACCTCCTCCCACCACACTGCACCATACTGCACTCTACAAAACATATTCTTGGTTTTACAAAACATATCAGTATGGACAAGTAATTATTTGATACAGATGTCAATATATAAGGAGGGAGCCTGAGTCTATGTGCTCTGGTCTGTTTTATGGTGCTCCAGGTGAATACCGCAGACTGGGTAAGACATGAGCAGTGAAAGTTTATCTGATTTATAGTTCTGTAGACTGGAAAGTCCAAGGTCATTAGTCCATGTCTTGTAGGAACCTTGCTGCTGAGTTATAGAAAGGCATAAAGCATCATGTGGAAACAAAGTCTGCACAAAGTGGCAAGGGTGGATGTAACTTGCTTTTATAATGTACCCACTTCTGCAAACACAACAATAGTCCACTCTTAAGAGTGGATCCCTCATCTCCTCACATCTTTTGTAATGACCATGTCTAACACTTCTGCACTAAGAGTTAAAATTTCAACACATAATGTTCAGAGATCATAAACCATTGCATTACTCACAAAGAGACTGGAAGAATGACTTTAAATGCATGTTGGAGAGATGTAGGCAAGTCAAGACAAGGAACCAAACCAAAATAGGAACACTGTATGCCCACAGGAACTCAGTATTCACTGCCTTCAATCTCAGACTTGCCTTCAATCTATACTCCCTAAATTCTGGTGGAGTGTTGTTCTGTTGCCCTAGGTGTGGCTTTAGTAGGACTAAGGGGTATTTCAGTGGCCACTGGTCACCTTGGAGATATAGCAATTACTTGTCACCTAGGCAAGGTTATTTCAGCAAGCCATACAGCCTATACAGAGAACTGCTCCCTTGGTGATGTTCTAGAAAGCCACAATAGGATAAAGTTCAGTAGAGCAAAGGGGTCATGTCTGCTCATGAGACTCTAGAACTGGACCAAGATGGTAGGGCTAGCTTGAAAAACTATGTGTTAGCATTCCGTCTGAGCTCTGTCCCACAGTTACCTGACAACAGCCAGGTATGCCTGACACTATAAATGGAGCTGTTTGCCCCCTCCTCCCTCTCTTGCTCCTCTCTTGCTCCTCTCTTGCTCCTCTCTTGCTCCTCTTTTGCTCTTTCTCTGCTCCCCCCTACCCCCGAATTCTCTTTCCCTTCTCTCTCTGTGTGCTCATGCCTGGCCTCTTCTCCTCTACTCCTCTACTCCTCTACTCCTCTACTCTTCTATTTCTCTATTCTCTCTCTCTCTCTCTCTCTCTCTCTCTCTCTCTCTCTCTCTCT
>JADRCD010218818.1:7680-32631 GCA_019843815.1 Montemys delectorum
TAGCCCGCTCTGAAACACTGTAGCCCGCTCTGAAACACTGTAGCCCGTTCTGGAACACTGTATGTAAGCTTTGCTGGAACACTAGCCTCCACTGTACTACTGTAGCCTTTGCTCTAACACTGTAGCCCACTTTGGAACACTGTAGTCCACTCTGGAGCACTGTAGCCTGCTCTGGAACACTGTAGTCTGCTCTAGAACACTGTAGCCCACTCTGAAACACTGTAGCCTGCTCTGGAACACTGTATGTAAGCTTTGCTGAAACACTAGCGTCCACTGTACCACTGTAGCTTTTGCTGTCACACTGTAGCCCGCTCTGGAACACTGTAGCCCACTCTGGAACACTGTAGCCCGCTCTGGAACACTGTATGTAAGCTTTGCTGGAACACTGCAGAATGCCTTCTAACTCTGTTGCTTGCCATGTAAAACTGTTAGCTGCTTCTTAAATGTAGCAATAGGTCTTCATTCAGCATATTCTTCCCTACGGCAGAGGTGGAATTATTCTGGGGAGTCTTCTGTGCAAGGTGGAAATGACATTGTGTACTTGCTGTGCCTCAGTTTCACCACCACTTCAATGGGGAATGTCCATGGTGGTGGGCCATCTTGGTCCCAGCTGGCCTCATGGGTTGTGTCATGTGCATTGGTCTTCTAACTGTTTGTTGGTCTAATTCTTTCCTGAAAATGGATCATGCCATCTTGATTCTAGGAATGCAGGATTCTTTTAGGTTTCTGGCTAGGGACATCTATGTTTGTACTTCCTGAATCTGGATTTGGTCTTCCATAAATCTGAGGAGGTCTTCTTGTCCCATTTGGCTTCTTTTCCATGTTGGGGAAGGAGGAAAGGCTGTGTAGAGTCTGGGGGAAAGGTCATTGCCCTGCTGTGCTGTGCTGGTTTATGGGAGATGGAGGGATGTGAGTCCTTGCCTAGGACCCTGTTTGTTTTCTAGATCTTTCATGATGTCTCCCCATGAACAGAAAATTGCAGCAGCTCCTTGTTTCTGACCTTCTTTTGGCTTTATGTGCTTCGTTATAAGTCCAATGATACAATGAGATATTGTCCCCCTTGGAAGCTCTTGTCTAGTAAAATGGTCAGTTTATTTACATCCAGCAAGATTCCAAATGGAGTGGTGCTCCTGTCTCCTCAACTACACCGAGGATGGTTCTGAAGATTTCCTCATTGCAATGGCTCAGATGTGAACCTGTCTCTCAGCCTCTAACTGGTCTACCTGATCCCTCTAAGTCCAGTTTTCTTTCCATGAGTGGTGGCTCTAGTCTGCCTTTTCCGAACACACCTTCTGGTGTGGGAGGGGCTTTGGTAATTTTTAGACTCTAACTCTCTCTGGAATCTCTTGGAAGACTCACAGAAACAGGTTGCTGGCCCTACCCTCAGAGAGGTCATGGAGTGGGCCTGAGAACTTGCATTCTTGACACATTCTCTGGTACCTTAGAGTGGCATTGCCATAGCCAGACTAGACACTGTGCCCCAGCAGACACTAGCTTCTCCCTTCTGCTTTCCTTTTTCTTTGTGGCATGGGATGGAGGATACCCCTCCTGTCTCCAGAACCCCAGGCAATCCTTTCCTGAGCTGAGTCCGTCCATTGCTTCTTGCTTTGCACTGAACATTCTCCATGCCTTATTCTTCTCCATCATTAGCAGTCCCTTTTCCTCCCGTGGCCACCCACCTTTTTAGGTGCGATTTTTATTCCTGCAATGGTGGCTCTGTATACTCCTACCCTGGTAGCCACAGACCTCCATTCTTTCATCAAAGTCTATCTTATTATTCTTTCTATTTAAGAAAAACAACCCAGAGGAGCTAGGAATAAATCTCCATTGACAGAATGCTTGCCAGGCACGCACTTGGTTCCAGCCCTGGCACTGTATAATTCAGGTGTGGTAGTGCATGCCTATAATCCCAGGATTTCAGAGGTAAAGCCTGGAGGATTAGAAATTCTAGTTCCTATTCAGCTACAGAGAGAGCTTGAGGCCAGCCTGCCTACATGAGATCTTGTCTCCCCAAATAGTACTGGCTAGAAGGTAGCCCTGCGTGTTTTCCCTTAGGATCTGTCCCTTGTATTCTGAGAGAGCGTTTCCAGGCCTGAAACTCAACAGCTAGTCTAGGCTCCCTGTTTAGTGATCCACCTCATCCCACTTCCATCCCATGCCTGGCTATGCTTTTTCTCGTTTTCTTTTTCAAATCTAGGTATGTTTAATATGTGTGCATGTATGTGTATATGTGCATTGTGTGTGCGTGCATGTATGTGAATGGTATGTGTGTGTGTGTGTGTGTGTGTGTGTGTGTTTAGGCCCAAAGTTGATACCAGAAGCCTTCCTTAGACAATCTTGTAGTTTACACTCTGAGGCAGAGCCATTCAGTCAAACCAGAGCTCGCTAGTACATCTAGCCTCCTGAGATAGCTTACTTTGGGGAGCCCTTGCCTCTTCTACTTTCTGAGGCTAGAATTATAGGCAGGTCACCATGTCCCCCTGGCATTTACATGGGCTCTTGTGTGTCTGAAGTCTGGTTGTCTTGCTTGTGTGGTAAGTGTTTTAACCATAGAGTCATCTCCTAGTCCCCTCCCCAACTCCTTTAAAAGTGTGTGTTCTGGGGATTAAACACGTGTTCTTGTGCTTACATGGTAACGACTTGACCAACATGGCTCTTTTCCCAGCTCCGAGGAGTCTTTGCATGAGAATTTATTCTCAGTACTCAATTTAGAGATGTGTAAAGGATGGGAACAGAGCTCAGGGGATGAGGACTGGCTTAGGAGGCACAGCTCTTTGCTCTGCGTCTGAGTCAAGCACTCAAAAGAGAAAGAAAGGTTTTCCTATATGACTGAATAATTAATACACACTCAGAGGGAAAGTACCGCCGGGGAAGTATATTTATATAAGTTAAAGGGATATGTGGGAATATTTTGGCATTTTAATCCCTCCAAAGTAAATGCACAGCATGGGAGGTGACGAGTATGCAGGGTACCAGTGAGTGGATTTCTGGTGACCTCAGAGCTCTTAGCACACCCACATGGACCTGAATTTCACACATGACTTGGTATGTGTGGAGTTCACAGTGGTTTCCAGCCCACTCCTGCACTTTCCTAACTGCATGGCTGTAGTCAATCCACAGGGCAGAAAGAGTCGTGGAATGAGGTTGTGGAGGGGCAGAGTGAGGTTTAGGAGTCAAATGTTTTTTCCCAGCATGCACAAGACCCTGGGGACCATCCCCAGTACCAAGAGAGAACAGAAAAAAGAAAACAAATTGAAACAAAAGAAACCTCTGCGTTCTGGCCCTCCATCCCTCTTTCTTCCCTCCACTAGCTGGGGCTTATTCAGCTTGCTTGGCTCTTGGCTCAGCACTGAGGCAGTGAGTGATAACAATGGGGAGCAGAGCAGACCCCCAATACCTGGCTTCCGGATGGGTCGAACGCTGAGACTTTAGCCAGGGCAATCTCGGCAGCCAGGACCCAAGTTCAGATCCGAGTTCAGCCTCTCACTAAGCTGAGAGTCCTTGAAAAAGGTACCCGCCTGTGTCTCGGAGCCTCGGTCTTCTCCCTATGAAACGGAAGTGATCCAAGTCTCTGCCTCAGTGCTATTGTAGGATTTAAAGTAAATATTTCATGCAGAGTGATTAAAGCAAGCCCGATACTTACTCTGTAGGTCCACACTAATACTAGTAGTCATTTATAACCAGGGTGGGGACAGGCATTAAATAAATTATAAATAAACATGGGAAAGGGCACTAAATAAATCACAGATCAGCATGAGGGTTGCACACTGCAGTGAGTTGTCTAAGGGAAGGAGAATGGACGCGGTGAGTGGGTAGAACAGGAGCTTCTGATGCAGACGGGCAGGCCAAGTGGGCAGCTAGTAGTGTACAGAGACCTCGCAGCAGTCCGGGGTTGAGATGGGAAATGTGTGAGCCCACCAGAGGCTGGAGTCCCAAGCAGGCTAGCAGAACCCAAGAGTGTTTAAGCATGTGTGGCTCATTTTAGAGATGAGGCACACAGAAAGATTTCATGGAGTGACAAGGCTGTGGGTGAGACTGGTGACCAGGCAATGGTGGGAGTGCATCTCTGCTGCTTCAGCACCAGCAGGAAATCTCTTAAGCTCAGGTTTCTCTCCCTGTCACTCCTCTCCCCCTCTCCGCACTCTGTCCTCTCCTTCCTCCTCTTCTCTTTCTCTCTTTCCTTTCCTGGTAGGTTCTCACTATGTAGCCCAGGCTGCCCTCCAACTCATAATCCTCCTGCTCTTGGCTTCTCTAGTACTGAGATTACAGGCATGTAGTGGCCTGTCTATGTTTTAATCTCAAACTGCCCTCAGTTCGAGTTTCCCTTGGATGCCGTTTATATGTCCTTTCACTTATGAGTGAAGGCAGAGTGGCAGGGCAGCCTTCACGCCAAGAGGGCAAAGTGCACACGCCGTGCTCCCGCCACCCGTGTGCATGTGGTGGTTCCCTCCTGTAAGGTGGTGAGGACTCAGAGGAATTTATTAGGTGGTAGGAAGTGCAGAATGGGGGAGAATTCATGCTCCCTTTTGTTTATAGATTAAGATAATTGGAACCATGTGTTTCTTTATCCTTTTGTCTACTCATGTATCATACATCTACACATCCATCCATTTATCTAACCATCAACCCATCTGTTAATTCATCCAATATCCATCCACCCACCCACGCATCCATCCATCCATCCATCCATCCATTTGATTTGTCCATCCATCCCTCCATCCATCCATCCATCCATCCATCATTTATGCATGTGTCCATCCATCCATCCATCCATCCATCCATCCATCCATCCATCCATCTATCCATCTGTCCCCATGCCCACCCATCTACTCATCCACCCATCCACCCTGTGTATTTACTTAAACACTTATTCATTCATGATTTATGCAATCCAAAAGTGTTTCCCAAGGAGCACAGTGAGCCAAGCATTTCCACCAGGTCTTCCTCATGGGCAGCCAGTCAAATAAACCTAGCCCATGCCCTCATGCAGGTTGTGGTCTGTTGGTCTGTCAGTGATAAATCAATAGAAATTTTTGTGTCTGCACTTGATATATGATGTTAATGTGTTATGGGATTAGAGAAAAGCCCACAAGGAATGCGTGGTGATGTTGATCCCAGAAGGCTGTTTCTTTACTAGCTTATTTATTTTTAATTTCCAAGATGGGGCCTACAATATTCCCACATCTCATTTCTCTCCTAAATCTCATTCTCGCAGATGCTCACTGAAGGACAGGGAGGCTATGGCTGCCGCACGTTGCATGCAGTGAGGAGCTGGGTTTTAGAGACCGTGTTTTATTTCCTCTTTGGTCTCTTGAGTCTGGTTGATCTTGTCTAGAGCCCTGATAATCTCCTAGACAAAATATTTAAATCTCTGCAGCTCGAGTGGCTTTCAGGCAGGAATATTGTGGCTGAAATCCTAAATATTTAGGAATATCATTAGTGGGAGGGTTACACAGCAGATGCGGTTTGCAGCCTCCATCCCCAGAGAATGTTAGAATCTTTGTGTTGGGAAGTGTACGTGAATAGCCATTGGTTTCTCCAGCCTCCTAATTCTGTATTTCTTTGTCCTTTAAGGCGGACTCCCACTTTCCTCCATCTGCCTCTGGTTATCCTCATTTTTTTGGTCTTTGTTTTCGGAAAAGGATTGAAAAAAAAAAGTGTTAGCATTGAGGAGGGACAGAGGAAGGCATTGTTGCTGGGACTGTCACTGTTCCGTTTCCTGGGCAGGGGACACTGACTGCCTTTTCCCAGAGACCGAAGCTTCATGCCTAAGAAGCCACTCTTGTAACTGTTGAATTTCAGACATAGGCTGATTAGGGGGATAACGTGTTTCCCCAAACATTCTCCATCATAATGTACAGAAACAGGTATGACTGTAGCTGTGTGGTGAGCCTCAATGCTGGCTGTTTTCCAGAAGAGATGAAGACTCTTTTGTGACCTGCCGGTGGTTCCTTACTCCTTGTTTTGTGTAAAAGACAGAAAGACTTTTTTTTTTTCCCTTCAAAACTCTGTTCTGGGCATCATTAGCGATCCCGAGAGGGAAAGATTGTTTTCTTCATTCTGCATGAGTCAGCTCTGTGTGACAGAAGCCTGAGACTTTCTCCTAGCCACACAGCTGGGAGCTGAAGCTGGTGTGAGCTCTGGCTCATGGATCTAGCTCTCCCGTGTGGGTGAGGAACCGTTCAGTGTCTACTTTGCCTCTCCCCTCCTGCTTCAGAACTATTGCAAGATAAACATGCCCAGAGGCCAAGTTGGTTCTATTTTGAATTTAAGTAGCAGTTATTATTGTGTGTATCTGTGTGTTCATGAGGGTACACGTGAGCGCACATATGTGTTACACATGTAGAGGTCAGGGAACAATTTTGTGGAGTCAGCAATTTTGAAGGAGCCTCTCACCTTTATCTAGGTTGTGGGGTTCTCTTATTATGATTGTTGTTGTTGTTGTCTTTGTTGTGTACTCAGGGAGATAGTCTCCTTCAGCAAGCACTTTCACCTGCTGAGCCATCTTCCACTTTGCAATAACACAACAATTACAGTGTGTGTGTGTGTGTGTGTGTGTGTGTGTGTGTGTGTGTGTGTATGTATGTTCCATTCCAACAGTGGAGTGACCGCAGCTGCCTGCCTGGGGTACTGGGGACACTCCCAGGTCCAGGAAGGTGTTGCCGGGGAGACCAAAGTCTCTGTGTTTCCAGATTCACCCCATTTGCTTTCCAACCTACAGCCTTGCACAACTTCTGTGGCCTCTGCAATTCTGCATTCAGAAAGGCTATCAGCCACCTGGATAATTGCTCCTTTATAACTGCAGACAACCAGGCAGTGGATAACAACAATAAATGGCTTGTAATTCTAGGTCTTAGATCTCTGCTGTAACCCCAAGTCTGCTCTCCTGCTTCCTTGCATTCACAACCTGGAGAAATTAAAGCTAACCGTTAGAGAAGTCGTTGCCTACCATTCACGCCCCGCCCTCAGATGGAAACAAGCTTCCCTTTTAGGGGGCTGTGGGGGCAAGGGAGACATTTCTAATTTTGTTATGCTTCTGTAGGAATTTTTTTTTTAAATGGGGGTAAGTTTTCACCCCCAGCTATTCCTCACCAAAGAGTCTGATTGTATCTGAGGAGGCGGCCCTGCCTTCAAGCTTCAGGGTCTTTTATTTCCTGTTGGGGTTTTAAAGTTGACCTTGTTTAGCTTGACTCCATTTTATAAGTCGGCCTGAATGTTGGAAGGCAGGAGGCCTGTTAGCCCATGTTATGGCTTTGGGGCATAAGAATCACAGGGTAGCTTTCTTTGAGATTGCCAAGCAGACATATGTCCTCAATTATCCCATTTGGAAGGACTGGGCCCTTTGTACCACCCCTCCCCCGAGTCCTTCGTGCAGGCCTCCTGCTGTCATGACCAGGCTCGGAAAGATCTGGGGACATGGTTGTAGGAAAGTTGAAATGTATGTGCCAGGCCCTTAACAATATGGCCTCTGTCCTTATTCCTGCTTGGGTATCCTCAGAATCAACTAAGCTGTTTCTGGGAAAAGATCACAAAATTTATCTACCCTGGAGGGTACACGGGCCAAGAGTTAGTGGAGAGACCATGGACATTAGAGATGGACAGACCTAAGGCCTGTTCCTGATCTAGTTGTCTCAACCAGGGAAAGGTCGCTTAATTATCCTGCCCCAAATCTGTCCTCTCTCTCTGTAATCTTGGGGGTGGTACCTAGGATTTAATGCGCACCTGGCAAGTACTCTACTAATTTTATTTATTTGTTTGTTTGTTTTTTACTTATTTATTTTTGAGACAGGGTCTTATGTAGCCCAGGCTACCTCAATGGTTATGTAGCTGAGGATGACCTTCCACTGTTGATCCCGCCGCCTCTACCTCTCAGGCATACAGGTCTGGTTTTCTATTTTATTTTGAGACAAAGTCCTACTCAGTTGTTCAGGCTGCCCTTGAACTTGTGATCCCTCTGCCTCTCTGCCTCTGGAAAGCAGCCAGCTAAATGATTACATTTCTGACTCCCAATCTCTCCATTTGGAAATGGAGTTGAAGCTGTAAGGAAACTGACTTTTAGCTCCATAAGAAACTGGACGTATGGACAGCTTCTGTGTAGGGGCTTCCCTGAGTGACCTCTGAGTCTCAGGTGTTTAATACGGTGCCTAGGAACCTATTTCCCCCCATCCCCCAGCCCTTGCCTCTTTCTGTGTGGATTTTTACCCAGCCACTTTGCCAATCATCCCAAGTGTTTCAAGATGAGCAACATGGTTCTCCTTTTAGCTAGGGCCCTAACCCTGTGAATTTCACCTTGGCAGATAGATGATTGCGTCTAGAGGTTGCGTGTAGGTAATACTATATGGATCTCTGGAGTTACTAGGGAGTCAGCATTTGTCCCTGCTTAACTTTACATTGAACCAAGAAGCCAATCACTTCATTCTCTCACCACAGGGTTTTATGATAATTGCTCCGGCTGGCCTTGGGCCTCTGGCTTATGGGGTCCTTCTATCCAAGCTCCGATGTGGTTTGTTTTGGTTTATGGTTTCATCCAGACTTGCCTGGCCTTGTTGTTTTTGGTCTTTTGTGAGGTAGCACCATCCAGAGTGTGGAAAGAGGGAGCTGATCACCTTATGGAATTCAGGAAACAAAGGAAGACAAGAGAGGGTATGCCTTGCTCAAGCCAGTTTCCTCTTGAAGATTTTTCCATTTCTCTATAGGCTGGGAACAAACCACTGGAGCTTTCGGGGCAGTCTAGGTCCAAACGATTAGGATTCCTCTCTCAGCACAGAGAGCTCTCTCCATTGCATGGAGCAAATTGCATCTCAGTTAACAACCTTCCTCTTAAGTTTAAACTGGTTCAGAATTCCTCGAAAATCCCTGTGCAAATTCTCCTCTGAAGCTGTAAGGCAGATTCAAATATGAACCTTGAAAGAAAAGTCAAAAGATTAAATCCACACTTGTAAATTACAGAGGCAGGGGGCACACATGCTGCCTGGACACCCCTCTCCTATGAATCCGAAGCTAGAGTGAAATACACCTATGTTTTAAGGTTCTGAAAAACCCCTTTATAGCTCCATGTCAGCTTCAAAACAAATAGGTTCCTTAAAACGACTCAGGGTTTAGCTCCCCCACCACAAGCTGCATTCTTTGCGCCATTTCTTAACTGCTCATTTACGAGTCCCGATTGGAGCCATAAAAGAGCATCTGTGTGTTTTCAGCACCCTTGTGTTACCTCCCAGCCAAGCCTCCTTCACGCACTGCGGTTTGTGCACGCCAGGGTACCGGATTCTATTAAAAGCACCATTAGTATGCTTTATTGTTGTTGGTAGGTGCAGTTTCTTCCCAGCGTTTGCTGGAATAACTTCTGGAATTTGTGGTGGCATCCTCATTAAGGTGTGTGGAAGGTAAACAGATCCTTGTTCTACAGGGAAATTTGACCAGGGTGGAGAAATGACACCGCCATGTTGGCTCTTCTCCTAAGAATCCAGGGAAACTGCAGGACATGCACACAGACAATCAAAACTTGTAGTACCGGTGACCATAGGAATGCTGTGAGGGTGACATTTCCACAGAGCTGCCGCATTCCCCTGAGAGAGCAAAAGAGCATCAAACCATTGCTGGGTGCCACCATGTCTCTCTGAGACTCCCCTCTGAGACTGGTTCAGGGCAGACCACAACACGTCCTTCCCAGGGAAGCTGTTCTGCTTGGTGAAGTTTGCTGTGCTCAGAGAGCAGGCAAGGCACCCTGACTTTTCCTCTGTGAATTCATGCCGTAGGGGTCCCTCACATCAGCTCACATGTGGTGCTTTAAAGTACTCCCCAAGTCCTAGTAAAGGCTGAACGAGTAACTCAGACAAAAGTCTTCCACTCCTATGGGAAGCAATGAGGCAGCTGGTTAGAGATCAGAAATGGGACTCGGTGCTTGGAGTCCTCCTGGTACCTGCCCCCAGAATGCTGCACACTTCTTCCAGTGTTTCCACCTTCCCTGGTCCATCATCTTTCTTCAAAGAATAATGTGTTTTGTGTGAGGTGTCCTGAGCTGATTTTTTTCCCCCGGGAGTTGGGAAAGGGAGTGGGACTCCACAATTGATGAAATCGAGTCGTGTGTTTGCTCCACGCTGTAACTCGTTCTCGACTTTGAAAGAACAACTGCAGGCTTGAGAGTAGCCCAAGGCACATTTGTACAAAGCTACGTGGGCAGTTTTTGATCTGGAGCACCAACCTCAATGGCTGCTTTGAGGCATACAGTGCAACACTGTTGGACGAGACCAGGGGAGCACTACTACCCACAGTAGCCTGAAGTGGCCCTCACGCCACTGTGAGCTGCAGATGTATGCCTCAGGTCAGGCTGCAGATTCCCATGAACCCTTCGACCTCAGGCTACCCCTGCTTCTTTTTGCTTTGCCCTTTAAGAAAATCAAATATGTATTTAAATAAAGACTTCTAAAGACTAAAGAACTCAGAGACTGTGGCAACTCCTTTGCAGGTTATTTTTTTCCCCCTTCCTGTTAAACTCCTCACAGCCACTTTGATGTGGCTGATGTGGCTAACTCTTGCCACTGAACGGATTCTAAGAGACTGGTTTCAAAGCCAACTGATAGATTAAGTAGCAGATACCACAACAGAAAGTGGTTGGCTGAGTAAACTATAGTTGTTTTCCCAGTGCCATTTGGATTGTCTATTTAGAAAGTTTTCTTGATATTTGCTATCAATACATCCCTTTTATCTCCCTCCAATTATCAAGAAATTAGTGTGCAACAGGTGAAATTTCAATACCAAAGTTTTTCCTTTTTGTAAAAGTAATATGTGCCATGGTAGAGACAGAAAAATATAAGAAACTAAGGATGTGCAAATCTCCTTTCACACCACCGCATACATAAAATGGGATTCGGAGTTTAGATAACTCCAACAGGTTGGTGTGTCAAAAGCCTGATTTAGCATGGTGGAGCATGATGTCCATTGCCAGCATCAGCCCAAGCTCTCAGAGGACAGCTGTAACCCCCAAGCCAAGGAGGGTCCTTAATGTAGACAGGGTAGTGTTGATGAATAACAACTGATGAAAGACTGACGGACTGACTGTCTGACTGTCAGACTGACTGAATGAGTGACTGACTGACTGACTGACTGAATGACTGAATGACTGATTGACTGAAGGATTGACTGACTGGAGGACTGAATGAATGAATGAATGAGTGACTGAATGACTGACTGAATGAATGAATGACTGTATGACTGAATGAATGACTGATTGACTGAAGGATTGACTGACTGAAGGACTGATTGAGGACTGACTGACTGACTGAATGAATGAATGAATGACTGTATGACTGAATGAATGACTGATTGAAGGATTGACTGACTGAAGGACTGATTGAGGACTGACTGGCTGAATGAATGAATAAGTGACTGAATGAATGACTGGATGACTGACTAAAGGAGTGACTGACTTACTGAATGAATGAATGGATGAACAAATGATGCAAATAGGAAAGGTTTTGTGGGCTTGAGGCAGGGCTGCTCTGAGAAAACTTGATAGAATACATCCTTCAGTTCCTTGCTAGAATATTGAGACACTGTTGGGTTTACTGAAATATGTGAAGCAAGTGGGAGCTACAGCAGGATAGAGTATCAGAAGAGAGAGCAGGCCTTCCTTCTGTTTGCTTTGTGGCTGCAAGATCAACGACGAGCCCATGTGGAAGTGATCTGTGCGGCCGTGCTCTCCCCTGGACAGTCACTCACCGGTTTCATTTTTTTTTTTTTTGGCAGACTCTTTTTCCCAGTAGATTATTCTCTATTAGCTAATCAAGGGCTTCTGGTCTCGCAATCTCAGCCTCCTCTCCCACTCTCTTCCATGTGCCAGGGATTTTTTCTTGGCATTTGAAACCAAAACTATAGATTGGCTGTGGGAATTCTACTTGGCTGGGGGTAAAATAACCAATGATTGCACATAATTGCAGAAAACAATTTTGAATGTTATTAATGAGGTGTTCTAAACAACATCTTTTAGCCCGTTGTCTCACTTAGCAGCTGATTCACCAAGGTTCAGTGTGCTGGGATTCACAATCATCTCCTCCATCCCCCTATGACAGCTCCAGGCCCTTGGGCTTCATAATCAACACAGCTGGTCATTTTCAGGGATATTTTTTCCAAGGCTATAAAATAAGCAGGCTTGCTAGAGAGCCATAGGCCTTCAGCACCAGCCAGCCAGTCACACGCTATCTCTATCTCTATCTCTATGTGAGGTTTACTTTCCTTCCACAGGCATGGGAAGTCCTGAGGGTAGAGATGCCAAGGGCAGATCCCTGTTGGCTGGGAATATCTCCGTTGCCTTTCATTTCCTTCCTGCCACCAAGGCTCTAACCTCTCTATAGTGGGCCAAGTTGTAGGGTGCAGAGGAGGGCTCCTGGGAGAATCTGATGGAGTGGCTATAGGATGCTGTTTTTCAGTGCAGCCTGAGAACAGAGTGCATGGAGACCTCAACTAGCCTATTTCTATTTCCTTAGAATGTCAGCAGCTATCCAGTGTGGCTGCCTGCGTAGTGTTGATTTGCTGTCTGTCCCACTGTCTGTTCTGTCAGGCACTAACTACTCCATGGGCATTGGCTGGGTACTGCTGTTATTTATCTGACTGTCAGAGTGTAAGCCCCTTGGGGGTCAAGGACCTTACTGTCCTGGCTCAGTCCTTGTATCTCCTGTGCAGCCTAGAATATACTAGACACTTAAGAAATGTTAACAAACGGATTAATAAGGATGGTGCCTAACAGCTTTTGGGTATTGTGATAAAATACTTGAGTCTCCCAACTTTAAAAGAGGAAAGGTTTACTTTGGCCGCTAGTTTTGGAAATTTCATTCTCTGCATCTTGATCTGTTGCTTGGGACCCATGGGGGAGTAATTGCTCACTCCACGTGATACCCGAGAAATAAAGCAAAGAGAAGGGGTAGCATTAACCCTGGTCCTAAAGGGGCTTGTATCTAGTGAGCTAACTTCTTCCACTAGGCTCCACCTCTTTTATCTTTTGTCTTTTTTACAACCCCCCTTTTTGGAAACAGTGTCTAGTGCATGCTAGCTTTGCCTCCCACTTGCTGTATGGCCTTCCTGTTGGGAACTCAGGCTAAGGAATGCACTTGGGACACAGGGGCCTTTGCAGGACACATGCATCAGAGAGGAGAATGCAGAGACAGGCAGGGCTGGGAAGGGAAGAAAAAGTAATGAGAGCAGTGGTGGGTCACAAGTTGGGAGGCTCAGGCAGAGCAGGTGACCACTTCACCTAGCCGGAACCAGGAGGCCCTCATGGCCAAAGTGGCTGGAAAGATGTTAAGATTCTGACAAGAGGAGAGGAGAGAGGTGAGCTTCGACTGTATTTTTATGAGAAACATTGCAAGAAACCTGTGATTTGAGGGGAGAATGTGGCACAGGCAAGGGGTTGTGTGTGTAAAAGTAACTTTTATTTGCCAGATGTCATTGTTGTCTCTGAGGCTTCCTGCTGAATACCCTCATCCTTCCCAGTTCTTTCTGAACTCTGGGTGGCTGGTTAAACTCAGCTGTTCTGGCTCAAACTCCTCTCCAAGCTCACTGATTCAGACTGGCTTCTCTCAGTTTCTCACTGAATTGCTGTGCTTGGCCTCAAACTAACTCTGGCAATCTGTTCTGATCTTCTGACTCCTTCTCATTCTCTGGCTCCTTCTGTCTTCACCTGCAAACTTCTCTGGAAAACTGTCCTGGTAAAACTGCCTCCCTCCTCCTTCCCTACTCTCTTAAATTGCCTTTATTTCCTGGACTGTTCTTGTGAGAGTTGGTCATATCTCATCTCTGACTCATCCTGTCGTATCTTTCTCTGATTTGTCACTTTGTCCTTCAATTAGATGTCACTTACAAACATGGCTGATTCCTTCTACAAACTAACTTCACCTTCATTGTTTGGGATTAAAGGTGTGTACTAAAATTTTATCTGTATTCCAGCTAGAGGGATTAAAGATGTGTCATTCCAGCAGGATCACACAGACCTAGAAGGTCTTGGGATATGATCCCTTTTCAGAGCAGCCATATTGCTGGATTAAAATTCCTCTACAGGGTTGGTTAGAGGAGGAGGGATCACAGTCTAGAAGCAGATATAGGGTCAAGCATGTGCTTTGTCACCTGGCAGTGAGGAGTCATTAAAGATTGGTGGATGCCAGGCCATGTGATGATTCCCGTGGTGATGTTGGCTAGGTATCAGTAAATATGGGCCGGTGTGTGTCTTGCAGTGATACTGGCTCAAGTTCAGGGTCATAGGACACAGAAAAAAATTGAAGGAGACAGAAAGACTTCTGTTCCATGTGGGCAGCATTCAGGATAGCCTGGATGTCACAGGAAGGAGGATGGCCCCTTCCAATGACCAGAGGGTCCTTTGGTTACTTCCAAAGGAAAATCTAGTTTTTTTTTTTCTAGGATTTCATCTTCTCTCTCAGTAGAGTTCAGTGTGACTTCATTGTAGCTGAGAGGGCAGTGCTAAGGGCTCTCTCAAAGCAAAAACTAGAGCTAGGCATGGTGGCCATACTGTAAGCTCAGCATTTGGGAAGCAGAAGAAACAGAAGTTTAAGGTCATTTTGGCCTGTAGGCAGCCTGAGCTTTATGAGGCATTGTCTTAAATAACCAAGGGGGAGACGGGCTCTTCCAAGATGAGAGATTGGCTCCCTGAGCCTGGAGTCCCAGCATTTCTTGATGAAAGAGTTCATCCAGTTGCCAGCACAGGGGCAGCTAATGTTCTGAGTCCCTTCCTTCACCTCCTGGCTCTTTGTGTGGAACATCCAGGGGTCTGTGGTTTGAGTGTGCCCCCTCAAAATTTTCATGTTGGAAATGGAACCCCCCAAATTACTATTTTGAAGGTGTTTGGAGGTAGGGACCTTGGGGTCAGATGAGTTCCTTGGGGTTGAATCCCTTATGATGTCAATGACTTTAGAAAAGATCTGACCTAGTTTGTCAGCCCTGTTTCACTGTGTGATGCCTTCCCTGGGTTGCCAGAATGCCAGCTTCCTGAGCTGTCACTCAGAAACCTTCTGTTCTTTATAAACTGCACAGTTTCAGGTATTTTGTCATAGCTGCAGAAAATGGACTATAGCCTAGGTTTCTATATGCTTTTTGTTTTCTTCCCCAGAAGAAGCTCCTAGTTACAGTAAATCATTTGCTGGTACATTTGCCCCTCCCTTCTTCCCACAAAAGAATATTCTTTTCTTCTTGGGACACCACAGTCATGTTACTTTTTCCAGTCTAGAAATGCATCCCAAGGAAGCAAGGCATCTTTTATGCTCACACCAAGGGAATGTTTGAGCGGGCTTTGCTTCTGCAAGTGTTGTGTCCCAGTCTGAAGAGAAAGCCTCACCAACTGTTGCTAAATGGAGTATTCCCTTGTGAATAGAGCTCAGTTTACAGCCAAACCAGACTCTGCCTTGGCTGGGCGTGGACTTGAACTTTTGCCAAAGGATCCCCAGACATCTTCCTGAGCTCCTGTGTGGCCCAAGATGCTCCCAGTTAGTCAGAGGAGAAAGCTGCTCTCTGGTGCACACCAGTTACCTGCCATACCAAAGAGTGGAGTTGTCCTTGTCACCACCACAGCTGTCCAATCTCCTAGACAATTTTTGTGTGTCTATATTCATGTCTGCATGTGGATGTGCATGCCTGTGTGTATACATGTGTTTATGGAGGCAGAGGTCAATGCCAAGTGCCTTCTTCCATCACTCTCCACATTATTGTTTGAGACAGGATCTTTCACTGAACCTGGAGCTCATTGATTTGAGGTGGCTGGCTGTCAAAGGAACTCCAGAGATCTGGTTGCCTCCACCCAGCCCTTGGTCCTTCCCTGAGTGCTGAGGAACCTAAACTCAGTTCCTCACATTTGCAGAACAGGGAGTTTATTGAATGAGCCATCTCTCCAGCCCCACAGCTTCCTCAGGTTCCCATGTAGTCCTGCTTTGAAAACTCAAGGCAGCTGAAGCTGCTTGGTCATAGCAGGCTGGTCACCCGAGGTGCCTTCAGATCCAGGGTCACCCCAAGTTAGGCTCCTGGCTGGGATGCTTCCTGGTGTGCCCACCCACATATGCTGCTCTGGACTTTGTCTCCTGACAGAGCCTCCAGATGAGGTGCCACTGTGTATGCAGCTCCTCCACACATCCCTCGTGCCTCCCTCCCTGTTGCTCAAAGACCCTGGAATTACAGACTTTTATAAAGAAAGTAAATCCTTTCTGGCCTTTGTCTTCTCCTACTGTAGTCACACAAAGAAAGACTTCCTAGCAGGGCCATTTGGTCCCTTCTTGAGAATATTCCTGCCCCCTGTCAATTATTGAGGAAAACAAGTAAACTCGTTGACACCACATTGAGTTGAACGTGTAGGTATCCACTTGGCAGGCACCCAAAGAAGTGGGCTGGGGTAGGAGGCTGAAGGGCTGGACAGATAAGAAACTATTGCCTCCAGCACAGTGCTTTGGGCCTGCAGCAGGGCTCCTTAGCCACACCTATGTGATGCTTAATATTGACTGCGACTAGACAGGCTTAGCAGATGAGCTTCTGTGAGGAACTAGATTAGGCTAGTTGAGATGGAAAGGCCCACCCTAAACATGAGTGTACCGTTCCCTGTGCTCAGGTCTCCTACTGACTTAAAAAGAAAGTGAGCCGACTATGAGCACTCACTTCTGCTTCTTGTCGGTGGACACATGTGACTGGCTGCCTCACACTCTGTCATGGCTTGCCTGCTGTCAAGGGCATATACACCCTTGAACTGTGAGCTGGCATAAACTGTATACCTATATATACCCTTGAATTGTGAACCAGCACAAACTCTTCGTTCCTTAAGCTTTATCTTATAATTGTGTATATGTATGTAGGTCTGTGTGTGCGTAGGTGCACGTCAGTGCCGATGCCCTTGGAAGTCAGAAGAGGGAGTCTGATCCCCTAGATCTGTAGTTATAAGTAGTTGTATGCTGCTCCATGGGGATGCTGGGAATTGAACTTGGGTCCTCTGTAAGAGCAGGGTGTACTAATAACCACTGAGCTTTCGCTCCAGCCCCTGCTTTAAGTTATTAATTTATTAAGTTATTAATTAATTGATTTTTGTCAAATGTTTTATCGATGAGAAAAGAACCCACCTTTCTCAGGACAGCTTGCCTGCGATGCTCTAGGCAATTGGGAGACAGGACTGGCTTCCACTTCCCTGCCTAGCGATTCTACAGTCTCACTCTTAGAAACACAGCCCCGTAGTCGTCTCCCACGGAGAATGAGTTCCTTAAGCCTCATTTTGCAGTTCTGGGGGGGTCAGACTCTGGCTTTGTCAATGGCTTTGCTCCTGAGCTACACGGCTGACCCTGTTCATCTCCATTGTTAACTTCAGGGCCTGGGGGTCCAGAAATTTGCTGGTGACCAAAGAAAGCCATGGAAACTGGGGTCAGATGTTCCTCACCTTGCAAGATACTACTTCCCAATTCAGCTGCCACTTGGCATGGATGCAAGATCCCCACCTCCCTCATCTTTTGCTCTTTTTTAACATCCTCATATAGACAGATATTGTGCTGATTGAGTTCTGAGTGAGATGCAATTGTGAACTTCCCTGCCTCCTCCTCCTTCTCCCCTTCTTCTTTCTCCTCCTCCTCCTCTTCCTCTTCCTCTTCCTCCTCCTCCTCCTCTTCCTCCTCAGACACAGCCTTGCCTCAAACCTTGTAGAGAGAGTCAGTCTTATGTTTCCTTCCACACTGGCACAGGGTGGAAGTCTCATTCAGCTTATGTGAATCCTATCACTTTCACCTTAGACTCAGAGCCAATACATGTATGCTGATGTGGCCTCTTTGTGGCATGGCCATGAGAGGGCGTGTTGTGGTGGCAGGGGAGTCTGTTGTTGTGTGCCCACCCTCCTCTGCCCTGCTCTTATCCATCACAGGTCACACTTTAGAGCAGCAGCATCCACTTCATGGGCATGTAATACCCATGGATCGAATGAAATTGTTTTGCAGCTAGAATTTTCCACGACTGTAATTACCAAAAGATTCTAGTTGTTGCTCGTGGGTGTTCTCCCTGGAGCTGCCATGGACGGAATGGGAAACTGACCTAGTTCCTCTGTAGTTCAACTTAACAAACAGCCTTAACCCATTTTTAGGTCTATTGACTGATACCCTTTGGGTAAGTGTGGCTTTTCATGGTGAGGGTAGAGATCAAATGTAGTCGGATGTTCTCCCCCCTTCCCCCCATTAAGCTCACTCATTTTTTGGTTCACAGCAATTTAGGTCAATTCCAGCTTTTAAAGAATGAACCTCTGTAGGAAGAGGAAATTAACCAGACCTTAAGGGGGCCTGGTTACCATAATTGGCTCCCAGAGAACAACTCTCAGGCTGATAGAGTTGGGACAGGGCCCCATGACCACTTCAGGCCATCACCTCACGTGGAGACCATTGTGGTTTTTGCTGCTTCCTGACAGGTATGGCAGCTGTCAATGATTGGGGGTATCCTCCTGGGTGTGTGAGCACTCGGCTGGTATGTGGGAAGCCCTGAAAAAAAAAAAAAAGAGATGTGTGTTACATACAACCCTGAAAGTCTTCCTGTTTCTTCTGCTCTTTTTGTGTCTCCCCCACCAGAAGAGACTTTGTCCTCCTTCTTGGGAAGAGGGCTAGTGAACTTTAACCTCCACAGGACACAGGTATAGGGCATAACTCCAGTGGGGATGGAGGACTTTAGATGGGAAGACTTATGGCAAAGACAGGGCACAAGGAGGAAGGTGTGGCCAGGCTGTCATTTGATCGACCCTGAATATAAGGTACACAAGTGTTCCTTGAGTCACAGACAGTTCTACCATCATTAAGAAGCCTTTCTGAAGTATGGTTATGAATGCTGGCCTTGTGCTCTGGCCTGTCTTCTCTGTTTGCTGTTCTGCTGCGATATAAGCCAGCAGCCTCGTGTCCCCCCAGCACCATCACCATCCTCCATGAACCTCACTGTGTGTTCCCTGTCCTGAGGGACTGTACCCTCTCAGACTGTGAGCCAAAACAGATCACCCCTCCCTTCGTCGTTCTTGTCGCATGTTCTATGACAGCAAAAACAAAAGCGACGACTCTACTGCCCTTCCCATGATGTTTGCATTTCTGAAGGGACCAGTAGCTGAGAGTCGATCAGAGAAACCTGTTCCTTGCAGAAGATGGGCAGACATATAGCCGGAAGGTCCACCCAACGTGCCAGGTCCATCACTCAAGGTTGTGATGGTGGAAAGCTGACACATGGGGCTCACTGAGCTCAGAGGTCATCCCAAACTTCTCTTCTCTCACCTCCCAGGCCACATGTGGTCCAGCTCTTTGATATTGGTGCATGGGGCAATTTACTCTAATATGTTTTTACATGAGAACAATTAAGGACAATTAACATTTTAATTTGTTTTGTTTTGTCATGCCTCTGTCTTTGGCTCCACATTCTGTGTGTGTGTCGCTCCATCTTCCTTTTATTCTTTTCTTAAATTTGCGACATAGAGCTTTAACCCAGTTTTCCAGAATGTTCCAGAACCCTTCAACATTTGCAATAGACTTTAATGGTACTTTCATGTTGAAATTTGATTTAAGTCAACAACTACTTTCTAAATGGCAGTTGTGTCTTTTCACCAGACCAGGTCTTCAGACTTGAGATGAGTGATGTGCAGTGATGGAGAGGACTCTATGGGAGGATAAGGAGTAGAACCAGGTGTAAAACTCTACTAGGAGGAAGGATGTGGTCCTCCTCAGGTTCTCATGCTTGAGCGGCAAGAACTTTACTGATAGGCCCATCTCCCTTGTCGCTTGAATCTTCCTTCTGGCCATTCCTTTAGGTTTCTCTTCTTCCCCGGACTCATATTTTCACCTCTATCACAAGAATGCATGCACGTGAGAAAACAAAGCATATATCTACGGTTTGAGACCACTTTATGTACCGAGAGTCAGTTTTCTCTTACCGTAACTATGGTTTGAGACCGCTTTATGTGCTGAGAGTCAGTTTTCTCTTACCGTAACAGATGCCCGATGAAATCAACTCAGTGAAAAGACAAGTTAATACAGGCTCACTGTTTTGGAGGGTTCAGACCGTAGTTGACTGGCTTTGTTGACACACATCAAGGCTGTTTATCACAGATGGGTGTAGCAGGGCAGATCTGACCGTCTCATGGCAATTGTGAGGTAGAGAGAGAAGTGAGTAAATGAGAAAAGAAAATGAGAAACAGGATCCAAGTATCTCCTTCAAGGTCACACTTCAGTGATTAGCTTCCTTCCACTGGGTCCCACCTCCTCCTAAGACATGGTGGGTAGCTGAGTACATTAAAGACCCTCAGAGGAACCTTAGGGTTGTGACCTCAGGGGTCTGGTAATATCTTGCTTGGTTTTTCCCAAGGAGATAGAGCAAGCAGGGTGCTTAGAGTTCTTTTTGTGATTTGAAAATGGGCCCTGGACTTTGCCTAGAAAGACAGGATGGCTTAAACTAATCTCCCAAGATTTCCCAGCAGAGGAAACCAGCCCCAACCTCATAATGACGCCACCCGTTTCTCCTTCCTGGTCTCCCTGCCTTTTCAGGGCCGAGGATAGGACTCAGCATCTTTCTCATACTAGGCAAGCGCCCCTCCCCCAACTGACCCCCCCCCCAGCCCCTGAACTATGATTTCATTGGAATGACTGACCCAAAAAGAAAAAAAGAAAAAAGAAACTGCAAACCACTCCATACTGTGTCAACATCTCCTGAAGACAAACGGCCCCGTCTTCAAATGACACTCGAGAGCAGACAGACGCATGCTGGTTAGAAAGAGGCTCCCTCCTACATTCCTCAGCAAGGTCTCCACACTACCCCCACAATCTCCTCAGTGGTCCCCAGGAACAAAAGACAATTCAGATCTCAGAATATTACTTCTCTCGCCATAGCACCAAACTATTAAAAATAAAACTGTCCCTCAAGGCAAAACATTTCATTTATTTTCCTTTGAATGACTAACTTGTTTAGTAAGATGAACCAAGTGGCTACATCTAAATGGAGCACAGGCAAGAAAAATTGACTTATCGTAGGCTTTTGTTCTCTGGAATTATCTTTGGATTTTAAATGAAGAAGAGCCATTTTTTTTTTTGTTTGTTTAGTTTAGTTTAGTTTAGTTTTGTTTTTTTCCCTGAAATTGGTGTGGCTGGGCTCTGCCTTTGGATGACTCTGCCTCAGGTAACTAACTCTGTCTTGGGTAGTGTCCCACGTGTCCTTGAGTCAGGCAGATCACCCCCCTGAGCTGTAGCAAGGTGTCCCTTTGAGGCAGACTTTGTCCGCCGCAGTTTTTACTGTTTAATGGGAAAAATCCCCCTTTCGTCTCATTTCATGTTTGAGACCCTGCCAGACTGCGTCTGTGTTCCCTCCAGGTTCCCGGAACCACCTTTGTATTTTCCTGGCCCAGCCCTGAAGGAGCTCATGGGGAGGGTACCTGTGTCACTAGGGAACTTTCTATTGCTCTCCTTTCCTCTGGAGGCACAGGGTGTGTCCACAGGCTTTCCTGATCAAAGCCCTGTTTATGCTAACATGGTAGAGCTTGAAAGAAGAAAAAGATATAAACAACAGGAACACCAAGAGACCCCGCCCATTCTGATAAGCCCCACCCACTTCTATAAACCCCACCCACTCTGATAAACTCCACTCACTCTAGAATAACATGGAAACCTTGTAATTTCCTTATAGAAACCAGGTGCCAAATGATGCCTGCCTTTCTTTAGGTGGTTAGTTCTATTTGACAACCCCACCACACACATTATTTCTGTCTTTGGGTCGTTGTCTGTTAAAGATAATTAGCCTCATTTTTTAGATGAGGAAATTAAAGCTTGCTCAAGGACATGGGTTGAGCAGTAATGATAGCCAATGCTATCAGCCAGTTACACACTCTCCTCTTTGGTCATCACCAACATCCCCCTAATTTTATAATGTGAGTTAGGAGAAAAAGGGGTATGTGTGAGCTGCCAGACATTGGTCCATAGGTGGAGCATCATCTTTTCTGTTAGACGGAGTCTCATACTGCACAGGCTGGATAGGGTGAGGACCATAGGCATGCACCACCATTCCTGGTGTGTGGTGTTGGGGATTGAACCCAGGACGCTGTGCATGCTGGGCCAGCACTCTCCTAGTGGAGCTGCAGCCCTAGCCCTAATACGCCATCATTCTTAAGAAGTCCCAATGTAGTGAGGTGAGACATGGTCACTTATCTTTATCCCGTATACCTGATGCCCCTGAAGAGCGCTTATCCTAGTTCTGCTCCCGAAGACCCTTTTGTAACAGTCAGAAGGCAGAGGTCCCCGTAGAAAGCACAGCTCTCGAAGGCTCGGACTTCCAGGGTGGTCATCTGGCTTTCTGTCTATCGGCTTGCGTCTTATGAGCCATGGGATCCAGACCCCTGGGGGGGCGTGGATCAAGTCTGTGACTTCTTACTGGAGCGAGCTAGGATTGCCTCACCAGTGTGGTTCTGTCCCCTGGGTCTGGTTTGCACAGGATGAGCAGGCCTAGATAGCATCAGGAGCTGTCTCCCTGAAGAAAGAGGGTGAAACTCAGGTGAAGGCCCAAAGGACTCTGTCTGTTCTTCCTCCTTGGTTCCTTCTCCCCATCTAAAGCACAGAAGAACAGATAGGAGGAAGGGGCTCATTGGAGGCCTCAGTGATGGGGCCTGATGGTGTTTTGTTCCATCTTTTATCCACCTCTAGCAGAAAAGAATCAAGGGTTCCCTCCTCCCTGACCGCCCAAGCCAGCCCAGTGACTCAGGAGCTCTGTAGAGAAGCAATAGATATGCACAGCGTGGTGTTAGTAAATCTCCAAATGGGCTCCTTAGGACTAGAGGAGCTTCTCTCGGATTTTCGCGTGTGCGTCCTGACTCACGATTTTCTTTGCCTGTTTGTTTAATTGCTGATCTGAGAATGGAACTCAGTGTGGTGTATGTGCTAGGCAAGAGTTCTGGTCCTGGACCACATCCCCAGCCCTCTAGGCAAGAATGTCAACGGACAAGTATGCACACCGTCCCTCGCCGTGGGTGTGCTTTATAATTCCAAACCTGCGAATTAATAAACTGGGTGAGTCTCTTTGAAAAAGGAATTTGGGACAGAACAAACCACCGAAAATGCTTGGCTCTTAAGTCCTGCTCTTTATACACGATGTCTGAAACCCTGCGGAGCTCCTACCAGTGTCTCTGACAGGCTGTTCTGGCTGGCTTAGATGTGTCTGTGACACCCAGCCAGAGGGGAACATCTGCTCATGCTGCCTTTGGAAGCAGATCTCTCTGCCCTTGAGATCTGCATCTGCCTGAGAGGAACCCACAGAAGGTAGAGTCTCATGTGTGTCCCTGGAGGGCTAGTGGGACAATCTACCCTTTCTGAGTTCTAGGACAGGCCAAAGTCTGTGGTGCTGTTTCTTGTGGGAGGATTGCTGAGAGGAGAGTGCCCAGAGACAGAGGCCACCGCCCATTTCTTCCAGGAGAGTTTGTGGTGTTTCCTAGAAGCATATTGCTAATTTCACATTGAAGACTGATGGGCAGGGCTAGGGGGTGTGGCTTAATTGGTAGCATGCTAACCTAGTACGAAGGAGGATTTGGGTTCAGTCCCAGCACAGCATAAACTGGGCATAGCAGTGCCTGTTTACAATCCCTAGGCTTGGGAGGTAGCAGTGGGAGGATCAGAAGTTCAAGGTAATTTTTAGCTACATAGCAAGTTCAAGGCTAGCCTGGGCTACAGGAGACCCCGTTTCAATCAACCAAGCAACCAAGCAACCAACCGATCAAAACACTGGGACCAATGAACAAGGACATCTGAGAACATTCACAATTATTCTTACAGAGACCCTGCAGAGAGTGTGCGTGCGTGCGTGCGTGCGTGCATGCGTGCCTGCGTGCGTGCGTGCGTGCGTGCGTGCCTGTGTGTGTGTGTGAATCAAAGTTCTGTTGCTGTGAAGAGACATCACGACCACAGGAACTCTTTTGAAGGGAAACATTTAATTGGGGCTGGCTTACTGTTTCAGGGATTTAGCTCATTATCATCACGGTGGGAAGTGTGGTTGCGCACAGGCAGACATGGTGCTGGAGAGGGAGCTGAGAGCTCTACATATGGATCCACAGCAGCAGAAAGAGAGAGTGACACTGGGTCTGGCTTGAGCATTTGAAACCCCAAAGCCCATCCCAGTGGCACACTTTCTCCAACAAGGCCACGCCTATTTCAACAAGGCCACTTCTCCTAATCCCTCTCAAGTAGTGCCTCTCCCCAATGGCCAAACATTCAAATATATGAGCCTATGGGGGCGTTCCTATTCAGACCTCAACAGTGTGTGTGTGGGCATGTGGGTAGATGGGGGCAAAGAGCCCCACGGTTGGCTTTTGATGGCTTCATATCTCTCTCTCTCTCTCTCTCTCTCTCTCTCTCTCTCTCTCTCTCTCTCTCTCTCACACACACACACACACACACACACACACACTTTTTGAGACAGGGTCTCTCAGTGAACCTCCATGTTCGCCATTTCAGCTAGACTGATCAGTGAGGTCTGAAAATCCTCCTGTCAGCTTCTGCCCTAGCCTAGGGTAAGAGATTCATGCTCCTTACTCTACAAAGCTTGTGTGTGAGCCCTGGGCAGCTAAGCTCAGCCCTCATGCCTGTACAGGAAGCACTTTGGCCACTCCTGCTGTGTGAATCTTAATGTGCAAGTTAGTCCTGACTCCATTTTTCTCTGAGGCTCAGAGAGGTGGGCCAATGTGGCCGTCAGATGCAGGTCTATTGTCCTCCTACCCCGTGCCTTCCTGGGTGCCTTCAGTCTGGCAAGCCCCACTCCCCAGCAGCGCAGGGTGGGAATGGTGGGCTGTGAGAAATGAGGTGTGAGGTGAGGTTTAAGAACACTTGGTCATCGGTAGTGATGGCAGGAAGCCAAGATAGAAAGCCCTACAGAGGGTGGCCTGGATGACTGAGGGTCCGTTCTCTCTCTCTCTCTCTCTCTCTCTCTCTCTCTCTCTCTCTCTCT
>JADRCD010218819.1:2347-31581 GCA_019843815.1 Montemys delectorum
ACACACACATACAAAAACATTCCCAGATCCATCTGTTGTTCTGAACTATATTCTCAACTGGATTCTTCTAGTCTCATCATCTTTCTGGAGGAGACTGGAGTGGAGTGCACTGCAAACGGGCGGGGTGGGGGGGGCGCTACACAAATGTCATTGCTTTTCTCCTTGCCCTCATAAAAATGTAAAAGGAAAAACAAATACACATAGGCAAAGCCCTGGCTTACTTAAGGGTCTTGGGTCTAAACCTTAGGTTTTCTGTTCACACTAGATCCTGCTGGGCGTTGTAAGAAATGAAAGAGAACACCGCAGAATGGGGTAGGGAATGGGAGGACAAGGTTGAAGTGTGTGAATGGCTGAATTCAAAAGAGATTCCCAGAGCCAGAGAGGTGGCTCAGCCATGATAAATATTTGTTGGGTTCCCATCACTCACATGGTAGCTTACTCCAGTTCCTCCGAATCTGATGCCCTCTTCTGGCCTCTTTAGGAAACACACACACACACACACACACACACACACACACACACACACACGAAGAGAGAGAGAGAGAGGGAGAGAGAGAGAGAGAGAGAGAGAGAGAGAGAGGGAGAGGGAGAGGGAGAGGGAGAGGGACTCACATATATGCAGTCAACACACTCATGCACATAAAATAAAAATAAATTCTTTTTTTTAAAAGATTCCCATCTTTTACCTAAGTTCTTCCACCTAACATTCTGGTACCTTTCTTGCCTATAAAGCAGTTTACCCACCACTTTACCTTATGGTTTTCTCCTACGAACCTTTTACCTTTCATCCTTAGAGAATGGCTGCAAGGCAAAAAATTGCCATGCATGACCTCAGGTTCCCCAGGCTCCAAGTTGAAAGACAATTGTACCTAAGGAAAAAGGAGGAAGGGCTTAACTGTTAAGAAGCATCCAGGTTAATAATAATAATAATAATAATAATAATAATAATAATAACCAAATGCATTGTGTCAACTTTAAAATCTGAATCAAAAGGCAAAACTTATGAAGGCCATTTTAAGCCTAATAGGAAATGGATCTAATAGGTTAAATATTATTGACGATTTTCCTCTGTGTTATAATGATACTGTGGTTATAAAGAAGAATGTCCTTATTCTTTTTTTTTAGATTTATTTATTTATTTTATATGTATGAGTATTCTGTAGCTATACAGATGGCCGTGAGCCATCATGTGGCTGCTGGGAATTGAACTCAAGACAGCCCTGCACGCCCTGGCCCAGTTCGCTCTGGCCTGCTTGCTCTGGCGTAATTCACTGTAGCTGTCTTCAGACACACCAGAAGAGGGTTGTAAGCCACCACGTGGTTGCTGGGATCTGAACTCAGGACCTCCGTCCGGAAGAGGTGTCAGTGTTCTTACCCGCTAAGCCATCTTGCCAGCCCGAATGTTCTTATTCTTAAATTTAAAAAAGAAAGAAAGAAAGAAAGAAAGAAAGAAAGAAAGAAAGAAAGAAAGAAAGAAAGAAAGAAAAGCAAAGCAAAGCTTAGCTTGCTGGAGTACCACAATGTCTAGAACTTACTTCCTTACTTCCCAGTGGCATGGCTCAGGATTTTCTAAAGAACAGACTGACAGGCAGATAATTATGTAATCTAAGTGAAGATGATCAGGGTATTTCTTGTACTGATCTTTGATCTCTTCTGTAGGTTTAAACTTTATCTTTAAGCCTTTTTATCTTTGACCAGTCTTCTTAAATACTCATATCTTACCAGCCACCCCCCCCTTTTTTTCTCATAATAAATTCCCTTTTATGTCCCCATTTTTTGCAAGTGCCTGATATTTGGAACAATGCCCTCAAGGTCCCTTGCTGCCCCCAGAGTATAACTTCTCCTCAGTGTGGAGAAATGTTTTAAATGCTTTCAGACAGCAAAGTCCTCCCTCTGAGACTGAGAGCCACTGTGGACATGGTGAGACTAAGGGCCCTGAGCCATGGGGTGTGCTCACTCTTGGAACTGTAAGCAGGCAAGCGTTAATGTGGCTTGGAGCCACATTCTGAAGCTTTTATGGTAGTCATTCAGCATACATTCTTTTCTGTCTCCTAGAGAGAAAAGCCACACTGGTTAATGTTATTCTCCATGTCGTTCTTGGATCGGGCTACATTTTGGCCTGTAGGCCAAGACAGTTTGCCAAAGGCTGTCCTTAGCCACACTGTGTAAAGCCATCATACCTTGTCAGCACCATGCCAGGATTCCTTTGTCTTGGAATTTCTTTCAGTGAGCTCCAGTGTCCCCATGACATAGCTTTGTTACATTCAGTTAAGTCTGTGGAAGGGACCTGGATGGTTTTCGTCAGAGTAGCATGCATAGACTGAGTGCCGTCCTCTGCTGCTCTTAGCGCAGTAACTTCTGGCAGCCTGACAGTCCCTCAGCTGCTGGCCACTCACTGCTGCTGGGTTTAACCCTCCAAGAAAGGCTGAGCATGGGAGACACACCCCACTTTTAAAAACGTTCACCCCTTGGAAGCCTGCTGGCTTTCCACACGAGCCCTGTTCAGTGTTAGTAGGCTTACAACAGAGGAGGCTTAACCGAGTTAATGGCACCTGTCCCATGGAAAAACAGTCCGACGGTGATCTTTTAGGAAGGAAGCCAAGTCCCATCTAGTTAAATGAGGTTAGCAGTCCGGGGTAAGTGGTGGTTTGGGGACAGGCTTGACATTTCAGATAGGAATAACTCTGAATTCTCCCAGACTTAATGCTGCAAAAGCTGCCTTCATAGTAAAACAAATGGAGCCTAGCCCAGGGATTTAGCAGTTGATCGTCCACAGATGAAACTCTAACTACAGACATGTGTTTGGCCTGTCTTGCCGCCTATTCTTGGCAGGTTACCAGTGGGCCCTGTCAGTTCTTTGATTTACAACACAGCCAAGCAACTGGATCAGACTCTTAAAGCGGCCTTCTCTAAACTCAGAATCCTGAGGCTTTAGAAGGTACTGAAATAGAAAGAGATGCATCTTGGGCTCTGAAAGTCACCCTCTTCTTTCTCATCTGAACAAGGCTGCTGGCTCTTTAGGGATATTTCTTTTTGAATGGAAGTTAAGTCAGCCACAGTAAATGAGATACGTAGTTACAAAACTGGGACACCCAGTTTTTTTTTTTTTTTTTTTGGTTTTTTGGTTTTTTAAATCCAGTAATGAGCCTTCTTGTTCCTATCAAGTTCTTTGTGTGAGGTATTTGGAAGTAAGAGGGTGGAAATATCTGTACAATTTTGCTACACAGAAAAATGTGACCGTGAGTGCCGTGCTCTCTGTTACATTGTTTCTTGTCCTAGGCATGACATTTCTTTGACAAAGGAATCAAGTAGGTTATCTTGGAATAATCCATTGTCTGTCTTTGAGTAGGAGTACAAATATTCTCTCAAAAGATAATCGGATTGTGGATAATTATGTCTTTTTACAAAAGCACCACAGTAGTCTATGGTGTTCAGAAAGAAAAAGGGCTGGACAGTATTGCCACCAGCTCTTTATCAGTCCTCATTAGGAGACAAAGGGATCTCTGTCCAGCTCAACCTAGATGTATTTTAAATATTATTCTCTAGTGGGTTTTTTTTTTCTTACCTCAAGTTGTCCGCAGCCTTCATTTTAGATATCATGCATTTAAATATCAAAAGTAATTCACTTCACAATTCTGAAGTGAAATGGAAGAGAAACCAAAGAAGCCACTTATCCCAGGTTGCAGTCAGGACACTTGGGAGGCAGAAGCAGGAGGATGGACAGGGAGCCTGGAATGCTGAGCAAGGCTGATGTCTATCTCAGCAACAGCCCCTCACACCTGAAAAGATAATCCAAAGATTTGTTTTTACCAAGGGAAAAAATTAAGCCTAGATTTTTTTTCCTCTCCAAGTGGCTCATGTGGGGTAGGGGTAGGGGTCCTTACTTTTTAATAATTAAATTAGCTTCTAGAGGAAGTGATTGAAACCTAATCCTCAGAGCACTGGACTCATTCACATTTCTTTTAGCCAATGAGTCTTCCTTGCTTGTGTGTTATTGATCTATTAATGATGATACTAATTTAAAAATAAGACCTCATTTATCAATTGAGACACACTGAGGATTGTAATCTTAACAGTTGTTCTAGCTCATTATTCAAATGGATCCTGTATAGGTTTTTAATTTTTTATCTCATACTATTAACCATCAATGGAAGCAAAATGATAGAAATCATCTTGTTTATCTTGTTCTCAATTTAAGAAATAATGAGTTGTGATATCTGAGAAAAATAGCAAAATTTCCAGGTTATGAGGTGCTTTACATTTACTAATCATCCCTTTCTATAGCATCAAACCACGTAAAGGTGATTAGGCCGTGCTCCCAACTTAAATATGTATTAATTTGCATATTCACATATCTGTGTAATTTTGGTTTTTAATTGCATCTTTCATTATTTTGTATTTTATTTTAGCCTACCAGACAGATAAAAGTATACACTGGGATCCATTCCTTTCTTCTAGGATTGTTCACAAGGGTTTTCTGACCAAGTCAGCTTAGTCAGTCAACAAGTTCTCCAGGACAGGAGTGAGGATTAAAAATAAAAAAGACAATTAGACAACACTATAGCATGACCCCAGCCACTTCTGAGGCTGAGGCAGGTTTTCTTTTTTCCCAATCTGCTTTTATACTCTTTTAATTGCATTCGAGTAATAAGGTCAGTTCTAGGTTAAGAAACAAGCAAGACAATAAACACAAATAGTCAAGGAACAAGCAAGGCAATAGACAGAGTCCTATGATCACTCTGTGTTCACTGTTTCTAAGAGCTTGTCAGGATGACCAAGATATCTGAGCCTTCTTCCCTGTCCTAGCCCAAAGTCAGATTCTTGCCTGAAGCTTAATTGTTTGTTCTAGTCCCCAATCAGATTCCTGCCTGAGCTTACTTCCTTGTCATGGCAAATTATCAGATTCCTGCTAAGTGGCCCCAAAAGCTCTCCACAGTTTTCAAAGGGGAAAACAAAAGTTAGGTTTGAGTGTAGATGTACATGTAATACACATGCTTGCCTGTGTGCACCTGTGCATGTACACCTGCCCACATGCCTGTAGAGGCCTCAGAGGTCAGCACACAATATCACTCTTGGATCACGCTGCAGTATATTTTTGAGACAGGATCTCTCATTGAAGTAAATAGCTCACCAAGTTGTTAGGCTGGCTGGCCAGTGTCTGTCAGAAAGCAACCTGTCTCTACCCCACTGAGTACTGGGGTCAGAGGCATGTGCCATGATGGACGTTTTACATGGATGTTGGGATCTGAACTCAAGCTCTCATGCTTCATGGCAGATGCTTTACCAACTAAGCCACCTCCCTCACCCAGAAACATAGCTTGGGTTGAAAAGGTCAGCTCAGGAACTTTGGGAAGGTCATGGGACAGTTGCCCTTCTGGAAGGGAGAGACTAATTAACATTCCTCAGACCACAGGGTGGGAACCAATACATTCCACAGGACAGACCCTGTTGTCCACCTTCACACAAGGGAAGTCCTTGCCACCTCATTCCCTAAAGACCAATCAGTTTAAAAAGTCACACTGTTCTGCCAATCACATTGTGCCTAACGGTTGCTGCTCTGAAAACTATAAAAGCTCATTGAACAAGCTGTGTGGGGTCACCACCTCTCCTTCAGGTCTGGGACAACCTCAGTGCACTAGGCTCTGTCAGGGGGTCCCTGGTAAGCTACAGCTCGACAGAGTCTTACAGTGTGTGTGTGTGTGTGTGTGTGTGTGTGTGTGTGTGTGTGTATGTGCATGCGTGCATGTGTATGTGTGCATGCACACAATTAAAAACCAAAATTACAGCTAAGTGAATATGCAGCTTAATGCACATTTAAGTTGGGGAACATGGCCTAATCACTTTTATGTGGTTTGATGCTACAGAAACGGGTGATTAGTAAAAGTAAAACACCTTATAACCTGGAAATTTTGCTATTTTTGCTCAGATATACCAACTAATTATTTCTTAAATTGAGAACAAGATAAACAAGGTGATTTTTACCGTGTGTGTGTGTGTGTGTGTGTGTGTGTGTGTGTGTGTGTATGTGTGTGTGTGTGTGTGTTGGTGATGAGGACTGAACTAGCAGCCTCTTGACCACTCAGCAAGTGCTCTACAGATGAGCTCCATCCCTACCCCAACCACCACAGTTTTTAAGGTAGTATAGTACAATACTTGAGATTTCAGATCTGTCACTAAAATAAACCTCAACCCTACTGCCGGGCCCACACCATACTAACACAACCTGGGATGGGTGTTCTTATGTGCTCAATCTCTTTTGAAAACAAGTAATAATAATAGAAGCTACCTCATAAAAGCTGTTGTGAGGGGCTGGAGATTTGGCTCAGCCATTAAGAGCATTGACTGCTCTTCCAGAGGTCCTGAGTTCAATTCCCAGCAACCACACAGTGGCTTACAACCATCTGTAATGCGATCTGATGCCCTCTTCTGATGTGTCTGAAGACAGTTCCAGTGTACTCATATAAGTAAAATAAGTAATTTTTAAAACGCTGTTATGAAAATTGTGAGCTAATGTGTGTAATATAAAGGGCTTAGGTCAGGTATGGTGGTACCATACAAATACTGCCCCCAAGGGGGCTGAAGCAGGAAGTTCAGGAGTTCTAGGCCAGCCTGTGTACTGAGGTTACTTAGTGCCACTCTTTCTCAGTTAGTTAGTATACAGTGCTAATGCTGGACAGAACTTACTGCTTACTTAATGCTTAGCGATATTTATTCAAATAGTTTCTGATATGTTCTGACTTATATATCACACTGATGTCATAATAAAGCAGACAATGTGACCAATACAAACAAGTCAGACAGTGTCTGTACTGTCAATCTTTTACTCATCCCATTGATTCCCACCCGCTACACTCCACCTCCGGGATGGTCTTGGCCAGCTCCTATGGCCTCAGCACAACCAAAGTGTTAGAGACTTTGAGCCTTGTCTTCCTTATGACCGAAGCCAGTCTAGCCCACCTTCCCACAGACATCTCCATTGGGATATCCATAAGGTACGACATACCACACTCAGCTCATTCCAGCTCTGGCTAGGAACTGATCTTGCCAGCACTTGCAGTGGCTCAGATATGTGTGAAGAATGATGTCACCTGATACAAATCTGTTGTCCCATGTTTAATCAATACATTTCAAGTATCTCATGTTACTTCTTTTTTTTTTCAAAGATTTACTTTATGTATACAAGTACATTGTTGCTTTCTACAGAAACATCAAAAGAGGGCATCTGATCCCATTACAGATGGTTGTGAGCCACCATGTGGTTGCTGGGATTTGAACTCAGGACCTCTGGGAGAGCAGTCAGTGCTCTTAACTGCTAAGCCATCTCTCCAGCCTTCATGTTACTTCTTATTCAAGAGCAGATATTAGAGGCTCAACTGTAGTCTGCTCTAGCCATGTTCACTGACAACTAGCACCAGCGGGTTCTCCGCTCAGCCTGGTCTTATGGGTTTGAGTCACTGTGTCGTGTGATGGGAGGGGCTCACCTGTTTGTGCTACAGCGTGGCCTTTCTCTGCCAGCTGTACCCTTCAGACTCCTTCAGGACAGGGTCCTCATTTTGTAAACAAACCAGCTAAATGGTTCCACCTGCCCACCCCTCACCCCATTGCCTCTGGATTCATGAAGAACAGACTGCAGTCGTGGATGCTTGCAAATGTGAAATGAACCAGACCGTGAGCATTCTAGAACAGTGCCGTCCTGTTATTTACAAGAAGGAGGCCATGTGTGTGCATGAGAAGCAGCTGGTGGTTCCAATGGCAGAGCTCTGAAAGGTAGGCTCTTAGCCTACAAGGTGGTATATTGTAGTATAATTTAATGTACTTGTATGTTATTGTCTATGTCAGTTCAGATTAGGGAACACAGTTCTCTCCCAGTGCCCTGATGTCATACCACAGAAAGAATATCAACTTAGTCATCTAAGGGAGTCTGAGTAGTTCATGCCACCCCATTTGCTTTTCTGATCATCGAAACAGCAGATAGCTAGCAGGAAACTTTTAGATATGCTTTGTGTATATTTTATGTTTGAATTTAATGGCCGAGTAACTATTCTAGTTTTAAAAAAAAACAACAACAAAACTGCCTCAAACTGCCAAATGAAATGTGAAATTCTCTAACCTATAGGACTTGTTATATTTTGGACTAAGATGTTGTGAAAATAATGACTTTGAATTATTTCCTTATCATAGGCTCTTCACATCTTCTCTACCACAGGATCTGTAACTCTTTATTAACTCACCACACTGAGATAACAGATGATCACTGATGACTGACTCTAACCCACTGAGTCTACCTGGCTTACTTATTTGGTCATTCTTTTTTCTTGGCAGGTCACAGAGCCGAATACATGACTACAAGGTAGGAAGGTGCCCATCGTAATCTGTGGTCTGTCCCTCTCTTTGCTCTTTTACAAAAGCAGTTACCCACTGTAGCAGATAATCTGGGCATGGCAAAGCTCAGCACCTTGAACTGCATGGGGTCCTCAGACAAGTGCCCTGACATAACTAAGGTTGTCTTCAATGGAATTGTAAAGCCCCTTGGTAAGCAGTTGTACCAGAATAAGCAGGCTTAATTTATCTAATCCCAAATACATTAACTTTTTTTTATAGATGGATGACACTTTTGACATAATTGAGTTAGCAAGTAATAGGTGTGCATACCAACTGCCTCAGTAAGTAGTATCAATTGCTTACTTCCGGCTCCCAGTACACTTCATACTATCTGAAAATTACAGCTATATTGAAATTTGGGGACATTAGATCTTGACCCACTTTTGCATCTGACACTAAAATGTAACTTCTAACATGAACCACCTAAGGCAGATCCTCATTCCCCTCACCTCTGAACCCACCCAGGAAGGGCAGTAAAGCTTCTTGCTGGAATGTTTGGAAGCTGATTCTGATTTGAGTTGGAGAACATTTCTGACAACTTTTGTTTCTCTGTGGTATTATTTGCACACCAGCCAGACACCGCTGGAGTCCATATAGCAAGACTTGGAGCGTTTGAGGCTGTGTTCTGTTTGAGGCAAGAAGCAGGCGAAGCTCTTTAATAGTGGAGCCTTCTGGTTTCTGTATCTGATGCTTCCAGGCCCTGGGGCTTTGTTCATCCTGGAGGGACCACATATGGCAGTTAGCCAGAAAGGCCTTCCAAGTCTAACTTTCCATATGCAGATTAGCTAATCCAGAGCCTGCTCTGATTGGCTCTTTCACTCTTTCACGTGGGGCTGCACATCCACATGCCTGGACACCCCACTGCCAGGGACCAGACAACCAGAACCCCCTCCTTGTGCAGAAGCTACCCAGGTCATCCAAATGATACACTTCAGTTGTTGCTTTCCATGCTGTTCCCATTCCTTCCCAGGAAAGCCACAGTAAAGAGCTCTTTTCACCTTCTCCTACTCGTTGTCTCCTAACCAGCCTTTGAGCTGCCCGCAGTTCCCACGCACTCCATGGCAAAATGCTGGAGCACACCGTACTTTTGAGTGCTATACCGAAGTGCTGTCTCTTCATGGGCACTTATCCCTTGATACTAAAATCTGCGGTAGAAAAACATTTATAAGATAATGAAAACGTGACGGTATCAAGTAAATCCAATGAAACTTTTGGCAGCTCGTTGCCTTGAGTCCTTCATACCTGCCGCATCCCTTCCTTCAAGCACAGCATGGAATTTAGTGTATAAAAATAGTTCAGAACCGTTAACTGGGGAAGGACGGGGCGTGCTGCCTGGCAGAGGTCTCCACACATTTCTGTGTATTTGTAAAGGCTCTTTTTAAGTCCCAGGCACCACAGCACTTCGGGTGCTGCTGGCTCTATACCCCATTAGTCACAGCCTTCCTGCTGGGAGATTCTGAGAGGGTAGCCATGAAAGGCCAAATCAGCAGGTTTGTTCTCTTATACACATGCTGATTGCCGTGCTAATATCTAATGAGCTCTTCAGGGTTTCACATAAATTCTTGGGATTTTGTTTTTAAACTGGACTTTCTGAATTTGAGCCATTTGAACTTCAGAGGTCATTCGACTAAAGAATCCAGCTTCACGAGGGGCTTACGCAGTCTCTAGGCATGAAGTCCCTCTCCTGTCTGTTTTGCAGAGATTAACCAGCAGAGATACAGAAATTGAGTCTGGTCATCTTGGTCCTTCCTCTTCTCCCCTAAGGGAAAAGAGCAGAAGAGGCTGCCTCACTCTGATACCACTGCGAGTTGATTGGTGCAGGGTTTTCCAGGAAAGCACGTGGCACACTGGATGTGTATATGCCTGAAAGACCAGCTTATCCACCAGAGCCAACAAGCAGGAGAGCTCAGAACAACACAAAGGGGGTGACCTACTGTCCCACAGAAGTGTGGACAAGGGAGGGCATCATGCATTCAACAGAAACAAAACTCATGCATATCTTGGGCCCCACACCTAGAAACTGTATTGACACCAAACTCTAAATTTCCCAGGGGTGATCTGTTAATAAAATCCCATGAATGCCTAAGGAATAGTGAGCAGGTGCTGTACTACCTGCATTGAACAGTTATGATCAAACTAAAACTATTTTTAATTTCTCATCTGGACATCTCTCAATACCCTTTTACATTTGTGTGTAACTCGTAAACCAAACAGAGACCTAGCTTTACCACATTTGGCTAGATAGCTCAGAATAGCCATTTATAATAATGCTTACCTTTTTTAAAAAAAGGTATAAAAAATAAAAATGGCAGTTCTAGCACATAGAAATACCATAGTTTAAATGATCAACTCCTGTGCTCTTGATGTACAAAGAGAAGCGGATTGAAGGGGGAGGTGCTCCTGGGCTGGGGTGGGGAAGGACCCCAGGATCCCCTGGCTTAGTTATTTTGATATGACCTAAGGGTGTTTCATCAATTGTCTGATTTCTGCCATGCTCAGTAATTATGTTCCCTTCCCTTAGGCCTCCAAACGTCCCCCCTAAGCCCCAGAAACACAGGAAGTCCAGGCCCCGCTCCCAGTATAATGCTAAGTTGTTTAATGGGGATTTGGAGACATTCGTCAAGGTACAGCACCTGCCACCACTTGGTGGCTGACCTCCATGCTTTTCACTATAATGGCCTCAGCTTCCTGTGAAGGAGGCAGGTCATTATGGCCAAGTCTGTCCTGGGGCTCTTCGCTTCCCCAGAAAAATCAATATAATATTTCCTGAAGTCAGAGGGGGAAGAATATGGGGATTAAGAACCTTCTGAAGAAAATAAATGAACGTGGATGTTATCATATGGAAAAAAAAGAGTACTCTTTTCTTTTTCCAGGCCAAAAATTATAGGACAAGGAAAGATAAATAAGGTGAAATATTTTCTTGAGTTGTGCAGACTAGATGGCACGGTATGAATCCGTGTGTAGGCACACTCTCGTGACTTAAGGAATTCATTATATTGGATAAATTTTGTACAGCCCTGAAGTCTGTATCTTGTATCTCTGCCGTGTTTACTCTCTGTCTTCTTTCTCATCCTGTATTTCTGATAATGCTTCTAGCCGGGGACGAAGGAACTCTCACGCAAGACACCAGGTATCGTGCTGACCGGAAGTGAGGGCCTCTCCACACTGCCATCCCCCGCAAGCCGTACCCATGCTTGGCTTTGCTAGAGTTTTGAAGTTCCTTAAAAGAAAAATGTTTGCAGTTGGAAATTAGACAGTTTATAAATAGACTTTACGTAGAAAAAAAAACTGTGGGAACCAGACACGAGTTGAAGAGATAATGACTCTCACCAATATGAGGGGAGAGATCAGGTTTTAACCTGCTATGTTTGGCAAATGTATCCGATCTGAGTTAGAGAAAGTCAGTGTTAAATGCCACATGCATATTTAATATGAAATTATGGATTCTGATGTAAATCACATGAAGAAGAGACTTTCCCATTAGAGATAACATTTCATGAGATAGCCTACAGTGGTTTTGAAGACGGGTCATAGTAGAAAAGGCACATTTTAAATATTTTGTAAGGTCCATGAATTGTATGTTGTAGATATATGACCTTCTCTAAAGATAAATCTATTCATTAAACCTGTGAACTAATGGTTAAAAGGCTCACATTATCGTGTGTGTGTGTGTGTGTGTGTGTGTGTGTGTGCCACATACATGATCCTTGACTACATTCATGTATATGTGCATACAGAAGAGAAATTAGAAGTCTCTGAGAGGCTTAAAAGAAGCCCCAACCCTGGGATTAAATGAAAAGCCACTAGACAACAATCACAAAGCCATTGCCTTAAGCCTTGAACTCCTATTGACTCTAGTTTGATATAACATTATTGTCAAATTTGACTTGATTATCTAGTTTCTAAACCCATGGCTTATAGGCAGGAACTAGATAGACAGAATAAGGGAAATAATGGAGGGAAGGCAGCAAGTTGTACCCCTGATGGCCTGGCAGGGAGGGAGAAGGGAGGAAAGCCAGAGGCAGAGGGACCATCTCGTTCCCTTTGCTGGTGTGGTATGGGGACAGCTGCGTAAGACGATACACATATGAGAGATTTTGAAAATTCTTCACTAAAAGCTAACAGTGAAAGGCAAGCAAATTGATTAACTAAAGGAAAACTAAGGTAGTTATAGTGAAAAATCTGTTGTGCGAGCCATGCAGATGGAACACTGAAGAGTCTTTGGTAGCCCAGAACTCAGGGGTACAAAGGTCTTTCTCTCTCTGCACCTCTGAGACGTGCTTCTGAGCTCTCCCAAACGACACCATGAAATGGCAAGAGCAAAACCACCTTCTCACAGGGAAGCAGATACACAGAGAGATGTTTGAATGGTGGTGGCTGGAAGATAGCCCATAATTTCACTCCTTATAAAATATTTTCTACCCCAACATCTGGCATCCATGAATTTAAATTAAAATGCTCGTTATATTTTTACTACAAAATGTACTGTATCTAAATAAAGTGCTAATATTTTTAATAGATTAGCAGCCATCTAAGTGAATGTCAAAAGGAGAATGTTTAATTTAATACCATGAAAATGCAATACTCTGTTCAGAACTTTCTGAATGCAAACAGTTTTCTTCTGCTCTCTCATTCTCTGTCTCTATGCTAAGTCCAGCAGAGATGTAAACTAACTCTCCCCTTTCATTGCTCACACTCAAGTATTTGTTCCTCTTTTAAATTACACTGTGACGTGAATTGTTTATAAAATGTTACTTCCATTAACTATGCTATGTCTTACAGGAAAAGATCCCTTCTAGTGTTCAGTAAATCTCTGGTGTAATTACACCACTGCTCATGAGCCAACTAGCCTTCACTAAAAATACATTTTAGTTGTTTTTTTTTTTTTAAGGCTCCTCTTTAAGGAATTAATACATATGCCCCTAAAACAAATTAACTAATTAGATAAACTCCAGAAGTAATTGAAACATTAAGCAGTTTATACACCGATTGCCATAAAGTTCAAAAATAAAGGTCTATCTCGAGAAGTCCACTGCCTGCTCTGGAGACAGTGAAGATATCTGTAGAGATACACCATTCCCACTCTTTCCTTCCCATCTGGACTGGAAAAGTTAACAGGTCCCTAATTGTCCTAGTGTGTTAAGACCAAGTCCTTAACATTTCAAGATAAAACTCCTCGTGGGTGTGTCCCCGATGCCAGCTAATCCCTTCCAAGTTCCATGTTTCCTGTAAAGATCTAATTCCTAGAAGATCAGTCTTAAAAGTACATGTCAATCAACACCATCTCCAGTAGTTCTTAACTCATGGTGCATGCTATCCATACATGTTTAACTGGCCTCTGAGGCCCCTCCATCTCATGTGTCATCCTATACCCATGGATTTCAAAGCACCTTCAGCTTTTTTTTTATTTTTTTTTTATTTTTTTATTTTTTTATTTATTTATTTATTTTTTTGTAAAGGGTAATGAGCGTTTTTTGCAAGGTGTAGACCAAGAAGACCAAAGCAGCCTTCCTCGTCTTCATCGTAATGATGGGCTGAGTTTTATAAGGAAAAGTAAGTTCTGATGCAGACTAAGTAAATACATACTGCACTCTCATTACCCAGGAGACAATTGGTGACTACCACCATCCAGGTGGCAGAGTCTCAGGAATGTGGTGACAAGAGTCCTAAGAATCAACATCTGATCAGATAGAAGACCTACAACTGAAACATTTAGCATTCTTACAAGCTTCATACCAATCACCTTGAGAAATAACCTTTCAGCGCATAAGTTAAAGGAAAACACATAAATTCGGTTTTTGGTTTTGTCTGAGGCAGGGGTGTTACAATGTATCCATTCTGACCTCCAACTCAGCCTCCTGGCTGTGAGAATTACAGCCACCACTCCCAATAGGTATTAGCCTCTAGGCTTAGCAAGACAACCTGAAGCCTTCTTATGGTAAATGTATTTAATTTAGCTTGCATCAGAACTGAAATACACCTTTGTTTAAATATAACTTTTCCCACTCTTTTTGATGCTGTTAATTCTTTATGGAGGATTTTTCTCCTTGTGACCCAGCCTTCTCCGGTTTCCATCTCTCTCTCCAGGACTCAGGCCAGGTTATCCCTCTCATTGTGGAAAGCTGCATCCGATTCATTAATCTCTATGGTAAGCACTCATCACCATAGAATTTGTATTTGAAAGCAAGCATTGGGGTTTCAGTAAGCATATCTTTTTGCTTGGAGAAAAGAAAAGCAGAGTTGTAGTATGCAAGGCAGGTTGCTCACTCACTGTGTTCTGTTGCCCATAGGTCTTCAGCATCAGGGGATTTTCAGAGTGTCTGGTTCCCAGGTGGAAGTGAACGATATCAAGAATTCTTTTGAGAGAGGTAACTATATGTCTCTCCCCATAGGCAAAACATGTTGAAAAGTAACCTTCTTCGGTCTTCCTCCTGGGACTCTGCACAGCTCCCAAACCTCGGTCTTGCACAGGCCTCGTTGTGGGAGTCAGGGCATGGTTGTTACAAATTCTGTCCAAAGTAGAAAGGCCTATGAATTTTTGTCCTCTGGTTTAGGACTCATATTGGCTACCCATGGCATGTACATCATGGTGGCACCTGACAGAGTTCTAGAATGGGCAGAGTTATTACAATGTATCCATTCTGGCCTCTAACTCAGCCTCCTGGCTGCAGGAATTATAGCCACCACTCCCGATAGGAATTAGCCTCTTCCCGTCTCTAGGCTTAGCAAGACAACCTGGAGCCTTTATGTGGTAAATGTATTTAATTTAGCTTGCTTCAGAACTGAAATACACCTTTGTTTAAGTATAACTTACTCCACTCCCAGCCTACATGATGAGAGAATGGGGACATCTTCCCACTTTCCGTCTCTGTCAACAGCCCTCTCCTATTCCATACCTTCCTCCCTTCCTATGACAGGGTTGGTATCTCCTCTGTCCATAATTGGCTGAGATACAATTCTACTAAACTGTTAAGGAGTACAGTCCAATTAGCAAAACCACAAGCCAATCTAGCATTGGGAAGACCCAGAATCGAATTGATCTCTTTTATTATCTATGATGAGATTCAGCCAAGGGACTCCAGTCTTAATTTGACCAGTGTCCTCATTGCCAAACTGCAAGGTTGTTAAACTGTTCAGATGTGACCTGCAAACATATCTGACCCTTCCATGTGGCCATTGGTTATTAATGCTCCCAGGTTATCATGGTTTGCACTGCATCCATGTCAGGGTTCATCTGTGCCTTCTTTCTGTTAGACAGCCAGGGCAAAAATGCAGTGAGACTGCATGGAGCTTAGGTCCTCTCTCTCTCTCTCTCTCTCTCTCTCTCTCTCTCTCTCTCTCTCTCTCTCTCTCTCTCTCTCTCCCTCCCTCCCTCCCTCCCATTTCCCTGGCCTAAGGGTTGCCATAGAGCCCTTTGAAGTTGAAGAGGTAAACTTGGCACCACAGTGTTTTTTCTGGTTTCCAAATCTATGACCAGTCTTATGTGTGGGACAGACCAGTCTCCAGGAAGCAGCTGAGCCTGCCACACCTTCCTATACTGTGGTAGAGGCAAGGTGGAAGTAGCTGAGCATAAGACGCTTTGTGGCCACTACAGACTAATGAATGCTTTGTTATTTCTCTTGGAAATTCCTCTAGGTTTTGAATACCTCAAAGGGAAAAATGAATAAATAATGATGACGGTGACGGTGGTAGTGGTGGTGGTGGTGATGGTGATGATGGTGATGATGATGATGCAATTGAGTCTCTGAGCTCAGGTTTACCAAGTCCCTGCCCTAGAAAACAGGAAAAGGAAACAAGGGCCTCTGACAATAACCTCCCCAAAGGCAAGCATTAGCTAAAGGGTAACAGTTGCTCTGTGAACTGTGGGAAGGAAGACTGGGCCTACAGATGCACAGTGGAGTTTGCTGTAAGCCTCTGTGCCATGCTGTGCTCCTGAAGGAGTCCAGTTCACGTTCATCCCCAAGAAGGTGCAGTAAGCAGCTGGACATCTCCTACCATACATCCATCTGCCATAAAGGAAATGATATTCCTGTTAGTGATCGATTCTTTTTAAAATATTCACTTTTCACACAAACTGTACAGTTTCAAATTCCATGCCCTGATCCCAGAGTCACCCACTGTTGAAACTAGCTTTCACATATGCTGGAACCCCACCATGCCACCTTGGGAAACACCTGCTTAGTTAGTGCAAGTGCTCACAATCACTGTTGTGTATTTCTGGCACATTTTGCCGACCTGGGTTGTATGGCCTGACCAACCACAACAGCTTCTTTCTGCCAGATGAATAAGAAACACTGAGTGGAGTTTTTGAGTTCGTGTCAACCTAACCCTTACTGATTTTAGCTTTTAAAAAAAAAAAAGAGGCTGGATAAAGTTATAACCACAATGTTTTATTTTGAGATTTGGACAAGTTGTAAGGGAGTATTTGGTAGCATAAGAATTTTTTTAAGCTTTATTTCAGCCAACTATTTTTAGGTTAATCATGGGGTAGGATATCTAAACCAATTATTTCCATTTTGGTACTATGTAATCTTTTGGTGAGCATAATTAAAAGACTCGTGTGTGTGTGTGTGTATGTGTGTGTGTGTGTGAGAGAGAGAGAGAGAGAGAAAGAGAGCACATGTGTGTGTGTGTGAGAGAGAGAGAGGTGTGTATGTGTGTGAGAGAGTGTGTGTGCGTGCACATGTGCCTCTGTGCATGTGTATATGCGTATGTGTAAGAGAGAGTGTGTGCACGTGTGTGTGAGAGAAAGTGTGTGTTTGTGTGTATTTGTGTGTATGTGAGAGAGAGTGTGTGTGTGTGTGTGTGTGTGAGAGAGAGAATATGCATGTATATGTGAGTGTATATGTGTTTGTGTGTATGCACGCACGTGCCTGTGTGCATGTGTGTATGTGTATGTGTAAGAGAGAATGTGTGCACGTGTGTGTGAGAGAGAGAATGTGTGTTTGTGTGTGTGTTTGTGTGTGTGTATGTGTGTGAGCGAGAACGAGAGAGCACATGTGTGTGAGAGAGTGTGTGTGTGTGAGAGAGTGTGTGTGTATGTGTGTGTGAGAGAGAGAGAAAGAGAGCACGTGTGTGTGAGTGTGTATGTGTGTGTGAGAGAGAGAGTGTAAATGTGTGTGTGTGTTAGAGAGTGTGCGAATGTGTATATGTGAGAGAGAGTGTGTGTGTGCACGCACGTGCCTGTGTGCATGTGTGTATGTGTATATGTGAGAGTGTGTGCACATGTGTGTGTATGTGAGAGAAAAAATGTGTGTGTGTGTGTGTGTGTGTGTGTGTTGAGAGAAAAATAACAATCCTGTGCATGTAACAAATTTTCTTTTTCAGGTGAGAACCCTCTGGCTGATGACCAGAGCAACCACGATATTAACTCTGTGGCTGGCGTTCTGAAGCTGTATTTCCGAGGGCTGGAAAACCCCCTCTTTCCTAAGGAAAGGTTTAATGACCTGATTTCCTGTATCAGTAAGTGGGCTTTCCTCTATTCCTTTTCTCTCAAGTCCTCCTTCAACAGGATTCTTTTCTTAACCAATTTCCTGGAAACACAGCTCCCCTCACTCACCAACCCCACCTACTACCCCCCCACCTCGCCACCCCCCCAGCCCTCCACTACACACACACACACACACACACACACACACACACACACACACACACACAAACACCCCATCACCACCAAGGTCTGAGGTCATTTGTTTACATTCTGAGTTCAATGTGATTCACCCTCCTTACTGTGGCTTCACCCTGGGCTGAGTGGACATTGCTTCTGAATACCCTCAGCTTTCACAAATCCGGGAGCTGACTGTGGGGGAAAAACAAAACAAAACAAAACAAAATAAAACAAAACAAAACACACACACACAAGAAAAAAAAAAAAACAGAAAACCATGAAGCTCAGAAATACGGCCTTTTTCCATTCTTCATTTTCTCAATTGAGATTATCTTTGAGTATTCCTTCAAGGAATAAGGTAAAATGAGATAAAGACCATTTCTATAGTACAAGAATGCCAAGTGGTACGTACCTGTCAGCAGGGATCCCAAGCCAATAGACAGACTGTGTGCGATACATTACAGAGCTGATGGTCATCAGCAAAGCACTGGTTATTTTTTTTCTTCAGCAGGGATTTGGACACTTCACATGGGATGTTGAAAATTAGGTCAGCAAGCATTAGTTACTAAGCATAGTTAGATTTCATGAATCTATAAATGCAATAGTTATCTGTCCGTGTTCCCAGGTAGGAGCCCAGCTGACCTCAACCTTGCAAGTTTTCCTAAGAATCACATTTCACTCAACGATGACACCTCCCGTAGCCCCGCCCCCAAGTCCCCACCACCAGCCAGATTAGCCAGTCCTCTGACTTGACATCTATTGCAGTGCCTGCTTCCTTTTCTTTTGGTTTGCTCCTAAGTGAGCTCTGGATTCCAGGCTCGGCCCCTCCCACCCTTCCCTTGCCTCATCTAGTCCTGTACAGATTCAAACGGGTGAATCCAGTCCCCGACTCTCTCCCATGCTGAAAGTCTATTCCAGTACGTCCCACATAAAAATATGCTTCTTGATAAGGCCAATTCATAGACATGAACTGACCCTCTGTCCTATCTTCTGGGAGCTGAACTACTCCTACCACCGTGCCCCACCCACTCGCCTATCTGCAGCTGTTGGAATCCGCAGGCTAACACACCAAACAGCACTTGTGCCAGGCCCCATTCCCACCTCCACACCTTTGCTCAGGCTGTTTCCCCCGCTATCCTTGATAGCCATTGTCATCTGCTCTGAAGACATCACCAATCTGGCATTTTTTCCAAGAATTCCAGCCATCTTCCCTACCACCCCACATGGAATTGGTCACCTCTCCTTTACTGATAGGCTACTGTATGTATCTGCATTAGGGTGTAACTTGGAGAGGAGAGAGTTAATTTCATCTTATACTTCCAAGTGGCAGGGAAGTTGGGGCAGGAACACAAGAAACCTGGAGATAGGACTCAAGATGAGGCCTTTGAGGAACAGTGCTTACTGGTTTTTCTCCCTGGCTTGCTCAGCCTTTCTTACTCCATCAGGGACAAGCTGCTCAGGAGTAGCCCTACCTCCAGTGAGCTGAGGTCATCCTACATCAATTATAGATAAATAAGATGACCCACAGGACTTCCTACAGGCCAGTCTAATATGGACATTTTCTCAGTTGAAATTCTCTCTTCCCGAATGACTCAGGGTTTAGTCTGGAACCCCGAGTCCCTCTGTGGTTTCCTGAGGACATACATCATATTATCAGCTGAAATGCAACCATCGGGCCAAGGCCATGGGGCTGCATTAGCAGCTCGCCTTACCGAGCCACCTTATACATTCATGGGTGAGAAATGGCATTTCATGGTTTGCTTTAATAATGCAGGTCACTGGGCCAGCAAGATTTAGGTTCAAACCCTGTCTCTGCAAGCTTTGTAAACTTGGGCAGAAATTAGTACTTAATCTTAACAAATAGTTTCTTGAACTCTGTAGGGTTTATGTGAAGAGCAAATTAAATAGTTCATGTAATGAATTTGGCATCATACTTAAACAAAGTAAGCCTCTGACTAGCTCTAGAAGCTTCTGGGACAGCTATGAATAAGGAAAACTCAGGTTGTATGTGCTAGGACCTGGTGCAAACATTTACTTATTTGGCTGCTCTGCCAAATGTAGTTCTCTGTCATAATTGCTTCAGATGCATTTACAAATTAAGTTGCTATCTCCAAAACATCATATTGGTTCCAGTGTGACTTTTCCAAGACAGTCAGCTAAGGTTTTTCACAAAATCGGGCTTAGCAAAATAGACTATGAAGGACAAAACAAAAATGCATAGAGATGTTTTGTTTACTCTCTGTGTGTGAATGTATCTGTGTCTGTTTTTGTCTGTGTTTCTGTGTATATGTGTCTGTGTGTGTTTGTGTGTCTGTATGTGTTTGTGTGTGTGTGTGTCTGTGTGTGTGTATCTTTATGTGCCTCTGTGTGTGTCTTTGTGTGCCTGTGTGTTTGTATCTGTGTCTGTGCGTTTCTATGTCTGTGTGTGTGTTTGTGTGTATGTCTGTGTGTCTGTTATGTGTGTGTCTGTCTGTACATGTGTATCTGTGTGTTTTTTGTGTGCCCATGTGTATATCTGTATGTTTCTGTGTGTCTCTCTGTCTCTATATGTGTGTGTTTGTCTGCTTCTACGTGTTTGCATATGTGTCTATGTGTGTCTGTGAATAAGTCTGTGTGTGTATTTGTGTATGTGTCTATGTATCTGTGTCTGTGCCTGTGCATATGTCTTTGTGTGTATGTGCCTGTATGTTTGTTTGTGTTTGTGTATGTGTTTTTATGTGCCTGTGTGTGTTTATGTGTGTCTATGGTTTGGTTTCTGTGCATATGTCTTTATGTGTTTATGCCAGTATATGTATGGGTGTGTCTGTCTGTCTGTCTGTCTGTCTGTGTGTAATGTAGGGCACACATGTCATGGTGTGCATGTGGGGCTCAAAGGACAGCCTTCTGGACTCAGTTATCTCCTCTGCTGTGGAATCCAGGGATCCACTTCAGGTTTTCAGGTCTGCTTTCTACCCATCTCCCTGGTCGTTGGTTCTTTGTGTGTTCCAGTGCGAGGTTCAAACCCAGGACCTTCTCCCACTGATCTCCAAGACCCATGTCTTGCAGAAGATACAAGCAGTGTCAAGATTTCTGGGTACATTGCTACAGCCTGAGATTTAACTGAGCCAGTGTTGTAAATAGGATGTGAATGGTGTGTGTGTGTGTGTGTGTGTGTGTATGTGTGTGTGTGTGTGTGTGTGTGTGTGTGTGTGTGTGTGTACTGTGCTTACAAACACTCATGTACCAAGAAGTGTGCTTCAATCAAGTTTTCCCTAATAAGTCTGATTACTTTTAGTGCACAATTTTTCAGAATGGGAGGATTTTCAGGAACGCATATTAGACCTCTTCTTGCATAGCATCCCCCTTATATACCAAGCCCTTTTCTTCTGATCTCTAACTTCTTTCAAAGAAGGAGATCCATGCTATTACTAATTCATCTTCAGATCACCGGTTGTTCCTACCAACATAACTGTGGCATATCTGCATTTTCTCTAACTTCCAGTAGATTCTTTGAGGATGGCATGTCAGTCACTGATACTACAAACTCTTTGTTGTCATAGTTACAGCTGTGCATGTGAGAGACACACAGGCAGAGAGAAGGTGCCATGAAGCATATATGGAGGATGGCTTTCAGAAGTTGTCTCTCCTTCTCATCTGTCCAAGCAGGATCTCTCTAGTTGTATTTTCACTCTATATTCCAGGCCCACTCTTCTGCAAGCTTTGGGACAATTCTCCCATTTCAGCCTCCCATTTCCCTATAGCATGATGGGACTGCAGATCTTCACCACTGGATGCAGACTCTGAGCCTTTTAACTCAGAACGGGGATTGAACTCTGCTCATCTGGGTTGCATGCTTTTACCCAATACTATAAACGTTTGACCTTTGAGTGACTTCCCTTCAATATGCGAAGTCTTCTTGAGACTCAAAGACTTGGCTCTTGCATTCGAGAAACTTAGAAGCTAGCAAGAAAAAGAACACAGTTATGAATGAGTGTGGCGTGCAGTAGTGTTGCTGGGAACACTGAGACTGAAAATTCTAGCAGGAAGTAACACCAGGGGACTTTTTACCTGTGTTTTTCTATTAAGGCCATTTCATGTGACAGTTCATGTGGGAAGGTCCCCCTTTCATTGTTCCTGGGGGCTTAGGTAAGTTCCTGAAGCACCCACCACCTTTTGCTTACTTATTTTCTGGATTGTGTTTGAGTGGAAGGCGTCTTGCCTGTGTGTATATGTTTCTATCCTGCCCCTGTGCCTCTGAAGAGCCTCATTCTTGGGATGCCTTAGATGTGTGTAGTAAAGGGGGATTTGTACCAGCCTTCTCCAAGGTTGATGTACACGGTCCACCCTGCAACTCACCAAAAATCTCTTTTTAAAAAAATGATTTACCCAAATGAGCACCTGATGAAGCTGAGTTCAGTGTGCGCTGGAAACAGTGGGCTTCATAGTCTCTCAGTTTCTTACCGAAGCCTTGCTTTTGGTTTTTGCTTTTTTTACGCTGAGTGACACTGTTAGTGTTCCAGGTCACACCTGCAGTCTGGGCAGCTGGCAGCAGAGCCATGCATCATGGCTCTGAATTCCTGGAGCAGACAGCCTAGTAATTATTCAAGGAAGGCATAGATTTTTCCTGGCCTGGTTGTGGGCCCACATAAAAAGTTTGCACTTCATTTATTATTATTTAGGCAACTTCTTAGACAAGAAAAAACAATTTTATAGCAGATTTTTTGTCACAAAGATAACTAAAATTACACAAAAGACACACAGGACAAAATACTGTCCCCCATAAGCCACCACCCAAAGAGAAGCAATGATGCGTTCCTGGGTATCTGTGCATTCATGTGCACACAGTGCTTTGAAGCCTGTGAGGAACTATTCTGTCCTGATGGCTTGTGGTGTCCCTTATGATATCTACAGGAGACAGTAACCCAGGGTTCTCCCTATAATTAATGGCCCACTTTAACAATTGCTGTCTCTCAGTTGGGCTAGCGCCACTGACCCCAGCTGCTCTCCCTGTGACGTAATGTCATGTGCCTGTGTGTACCTGACAGTGGGAGTTTAGGAACTGACTTTTTCTTCTCAAAGTTCTTATGACTACACAGTAGGTGGGTCATTTCAAAGCAGTGGAAAATGCTTAGAAGTATATCGAACAAAATAGCATCCCTCATAGTATATAGAACAAAATCGCATCCCTCAAATCCTACTGTCCAGAGTGTTGTGGACATCACTGAGAAACATTTCAAGTGTGATTAACATGACTGTGTTGTATATTAACATATGAGGTAACGCTGACAACGCTGTTATACCCTAAAGTCAGCGATTCCTCAAAAGTAGGCAGTCCACGCTTCTTACAGCCAGCTTTTATTATGTGATTAATCTGTGGTCACTGTTGGAAATTATACAATGTACTAAGAACATCCACCAGCCCTCCACACAGAATGGTAACTCTCTCAGGGCCCTCCCCACTTCTACACATAATACTGATGATATATGTAATACAGACTTCCAAACACAGCTTTAGGTAGCAGTTCTCACAGTATATGGGTCATCTACTGAATAGCATAGGCACAAGATTTTAGTCTACTCACAGGGTTGTACAACCATTATTGTGAGTCATTTTAGGACATTTTTGTTATCCTAGAAAAAAAAAAAGTTAGCAAACTCTAGCAATCACTTTCCGTTCAACTCTAGCTGTGGCAACCCAGAGCCCTGGCAACCACCAATGTGCTGTCTGTCGGCATAGACTTGCCTTTTCTGCCCGTTTCACATAAATGGACTCATACAACCTGTGATGCTTGTAACTGGATCTTCCACTTAGCATGTATCATGATCAGGTATTTGTCCTATCTTATTGGAAAATAATAACCCATTGTATGGGTATACATTCCCACATGCCTCCAGTAAAACTCATTACACCACATGACAGTTAATCGATATGAAGTTTCTTTTTGAAATGATAGAGCTAGTCTAAGATTGATGAAGGCGGAGAGTAACACTGACATATTAAGTTCATTAAACTTATCATTTAATAGGTAAGTTATATGATAGGTGGATCTAGCTTAATAATGTTGTAAATTAGATTATATCGTGGCATGCTTCTTTTTTTAAATATGGTTTTTACTGGTCATATGATGGCTTCTGTTTTATGTAACAAATCCTACTTTTACACATTTGTGTTGACTCTGGAAAGTTAGGAACATACAACATACATTGTTGTGTTTCTTTGTGCATATAAGCTCTTGGTTGTTTTATGGAGAAAAAAGCCTTTGAACACTCTCTCTCTCTCTCTCTCTCTCTCTGTGTGTGTGTGTGTGTGTGTGTGTGTGTGTGTGTGTCTGTCTGTCTGTCTGTCTGTCTGTCTGTCTGTCTGTCTGTCTGTCTGTGGTTCTGTGTATGTGAATGCAGAGCAAGCCACCTGAGACCTTAACTCAGGTCCTCTGCAAGAGCAGTAAGTCCTCTTACCCACTGAGACATTCTTCCAGCCCCATGGTTTTTGAACTCTCCCGGACACTGTATGCTGTGGCTGTTATAAATTTTCTGCTTTTTCTGACATACACTGTAGCTCGCTTTCTGATTGCACCTTTCTATTCGATATCATAATATTGTGTTCTTAGGATTTCCTTAATCTCCAAAAATGTTTAATAGCCGAATACCTGATAGTAAAGCTTTCTAACACTTTCTTTTTCTCTTTTTTAATTATCTCTAATTTTTTTTACAGTCTAGTCATTATCTCCCTCTCATTCTGCCCTCTGACAGTTCCTCATCCCATTCCTCCTCACCATCTCCAAGAGGATGTCCCCACCCCACCCTCACACCCCGCCAGGCCTCCCCACTCCGTGAGGCTTTAGTTCTCTTGAGAGTTAGTGTGCCTTCTCTCATTGAGGCCAGACCATGCAGTCTTCTGCTGTGACATGTGTTAGGAGCTTCAGACCAGCTAGTGTATGCTGCCTGGTAGCTCAGTGTCTGAGAGATCTAGGGGGTCTGGGTTAGTTGAGACTGCTGGTCTTCCTATGGGCTTGTCCTATTCCTCAGCTTCTTCCAGCCTTTCCCTAATTCAACCACAGGGGTACCTGACTTCAGTCCATTAATGAAGACTCAGTTTCTCTCCTATGCTCAGTATGAAAGGATAGCAGATCAGGGATTATATATTACTTGTTGTTTATAAGAATGCTAGCTTATTCTTAGTGTTGCTATTTAACAAGAGGAGAAAGCAGGGGTTTTGCTCACGGGAGTCAGCTCATTCACAGCTGCTCACAAAGGTTGCTGTGGTGTGTTTAGCTCTTACCTGGGAAAGCTAAGTAACCTGGGTGAAAGTGAGGTGGAGATTTCCCTAAATGTATTAGCACACATCCCTGCTTTCTCTTTCCCTTTTATTCACACACACAATTGTTCCATGCCTTGCTTTGGGTATTAAGAACCTGAGCGTACCATATAAAAGTATGGGCTTTTCTATGTCCACTCTTCCCCCTGATAATGACACAGAAAGCTTCTAAAATCATAGCTGGGCAGATTCTGAACTATTCTAACCCGACAGTGCTGGCCTTAGACCACTTCTCAGGCACATGGTCCGTTACCTGCCATCTTTGTTTAGCGCTGGGCACCTCCTTCATTATCAACTCCCCAGATCCCCCTGAGTCCCTATCTCTCTGACTGAAAGCCCCATCTTTGGCTCTCCTGCCCAGCTATAGGCTATCTGGCTCTTTATTTGACCAATCACGAGGTGATGAAGAACAATGTTTCACAAAATACTGAGTCACAACAAAATCTGATCTGCAAACTGCTGTCTGGATCCAGAAATCAGCATTTGAATGCACAGTGCACAAAAACATCCCTCAACAATGCCTTGATACTGGTAATGGGCTCTGGAACTCAGACATACATGTGTGCCTACTTTTAGAGTTCCTTCCTGTATGTGTCCACCAGAAGTTTTCCTTTCCATGCCTTCATGCCTAAGGAGAAATTTCTGTCTTGTGCTTTCTTATTTGTATCCTGGCAGGTGGCCACTTTAGCCAAGTGTGCCACGGAAGAACCAGTATGAGAGGACAGTGGCCATCTGGGCTTTTCCTCAAGTAGCTCAAGCTTTATGACATCTTTTGCATGCGTGTTCATAGAGCTGTCTGTCACCCTACAGTACTGTGAAGCTGAGACCCTGACATGAGAGCCCTGAAGTGCTAGGAAGAGCTTTGCATGCATGACCAAGATTGGATGTGAGCTGCTTTTACCTAACTGCATGAGGTCGATTGTGGGAGCAAAACCCAGCTTAGAAGAAATCCAAATGAAGAAATGATTTTCCTGACACTTCCCATGTAGAGAATAAAGATCCATCTTTATGTCCAACATGGCTGAAGGACCATGTATTGCCAAACTAGGAGCACACAATAATCAGTGTGTTGGCAGCAACTACAGACTCTGCCATGCTAATTGCACTCCAGAGAGTAGGTGGGCTGTTTGTAGCAGAGCTGAGCTCCTGTAGGCTATGCACACAGCTTTCTGTGCAGCCCACCAGGAGACTTCTAGGCGTCCATTGTAGGGCTGAAGCCTTGGTGCAGATGAATTTGCAGCTACTGTGGAACACCAACAATGACTCTTTCACTCTGATCGATGTGTACTGTAGTGCGTCATACATTTGCATTGCATAATCTAATTTGTCATCTGTTTTGAAGTCTATTTTATCCCAACTGCTGCTCACTTCTCAACCTTGAATTTGCATCCTCTGGTCTCCCTTGTTATTTTCCTTTTTTTTTTTTTTTTAAGCTTTTAAATGATTTATTATGTTTTTATTTTGTGCACATTGGTGTCTTGTATGTCTGTGTGATGTGTCAGATTTCCTGGAACTGGAGTTCCAGACAGTTGGGAACTGCATTGTGGGTGCTGGGAATTGAACCCGGATCCTCTGGAAGAGCAGCCAGCTATTTTACCAACTGAACTATCTCTCAATCCACAGTTATTTTTCCTTTATGGTGAAATAAACAGACACGAAATTCACCATCTTTGGATGTGGGGTAAAAGTTAAATGTATCCACAGTGCTTCAAATCCATGCTTGCTGTTGATTTCTAGAACATTCTCTTGTTCCCAAAGAGAAACTTTGTAGCCATCAAACAACAGCTGCCACCTTCTTCTCTTTCCTGAGGCCCTGGCAGCTCTGCTTTATGAATTGGCCTAATATAGGTGCCTCATCTAAACGGTACAAGGTGTATAGGTTTGTTTTGCTTAGAGTTGTGTCTACAGGGCTCATCCATGGAATGCCCTTCCTCTTTACAGCTGAGTAATATTCCTTTGCGTGTCTGTATCACATTGTGCTTCTCCATCTACCTGTCTATCCATATCTGGGTTGCTCCTACTTTTTGACTAATATGAAAAAATGTCACTGTGAATTTCATGTAAAATTTTGAAACTGTCTTCAAGAATACAGAGAGCTTAGAATAGAGAGATTAAAAGCAAGATTAAAAGTAGTTCTTAACATCAAACTAAAGCTGTCAGAAGCTGTGGCTCCCCTTGCTGTACCTCTGGAGTATCTCCTCCCCTCAGGGAACCCTTCAGATGGTGATGCAGTGACAGCCTTTGTATTGTTCTCTTCTTTCCTGTTGGTTTACAGCTCTTATCTAGGACCCCAAACTTGTTCCAAGATGCTAAATTTCTGTCCCATGTATTAAATCTTAGCCTTAAACTAATTTTTAAAAAAGGAATTAGCTTAGAGACTCAAAGGATTTAACTCTTGTAATCCCATAGATCCTCAAATAAGACGTGGCATGTGGTTTTTCTTGGTTTTATCAGAACCTCCAGGTACCTTTATAAGTAGCCTGCAGAGAGAAGAGGTCAATGCCACCCAGGGAGCCAATTTATCTTTATAATGTATTACCTTTGTGGCTTTAGTAAACATTGTAACTTAGGTTCTCAGAGACTTGCAGATCTCCTCAGATCTCCTCACTTTAAGTATTTCCTTCTCCCTCTCCACCCAGCATGGCTCCCACGTTCCATCCCAGGTTGTTGTAGGAGGCAAACTGCCTACTCCTGGCTTCTGTTCTGATCCTACCGGGACTGCATGAGTGACAATACTGACAGCTTCATTATTGTATTTTTTTAAAAGATTTATTTATTATTATAAATGAGTACACAGAAGAGGATGTCAGATTTCATTATGGGTGGTTGTGAGCCACCGTGTGGTTGCTGGGATTTGAACTCACGACCTTCAGAAGAGCAGTCGGTGCTCTTACCCACTAAGCCATCTCACCAGCCCTCATTACTGTATTTTTATGACCTGAATTTATATACCTGCTTAACACTGAAAAATAATAAGTATGTTACACTTTTTTTCCCCAGAAGAAATAATCCAGACCACAGCTTAGAAAATGTATTAAATTTATATTCACTAGATGTTATTCCCCCCATATTCATGGTAGGTTTTTTTCTATTTCAAAATATATTACAAATAAAAAGGCTAGATGTACCATATCCAAATCACAATAACTACACTCATATTATTATTACTGATTTAAAAATGTTACAGAAATGTTAATCACATGGTGATACCTTCAACATCCTGGGGGGGGGGCGTGGGGGGTCTAAACTGTTTTCCAGGAGCCGAGCTGGCTTCATTTCCAGCTGAAGCATACTTAATGGTGATAAATTATGTGCTGTTCTACAGACTCCTCTGTGGCTGAGCAAAAATATTTGTATATTTTTCATATCTTTTCAGCCTAATGGAGGGCAAAACAAAATGCCCACTTGATAATAAGTAGAAAGCAGCTTGCATCAGCCCTCAAAATCCCAGGAAAACGAGCTTGGTCTGAGTAGTGAGAGCCAGTTTCCAACCTGGACTGCATAAAGGAATACCACCATTTTGAAAACCGCCCCCATGTGAGCCCAAGTCAAGGTCGAACACCACAAGTTAATTCGAAAGGGAAACTGGATGAGATGGTAGTCACCCAAGTGAGAAATGGCGAAACTTACTGGGGAAATTACCAGTGCAGTAATCTGCAGTGGAAACACCAGAGAGAAAGTGAGGCGCAGGGGTCACCATGTTGGAAGTGACAGTTATTAACCTGAGACTGGATGAGGCTGCCACTGACCAGTAGGAAGCACCTTTGAGGGAAGCCAGCCTGTGGCGTGCATCAGCAGCTCAGGACAGAGTAGAGTCCAGCAGTATTTCTAGAGGAGTTAAGGACAACAGATCATAATACAAAGATCACAGGAAAGCTTCAGTTATCTCAAAACACTGATATATATGGATGGATGGATGGATGGATGGATGGATGGATGGATGGATGGATG